>CAWUFW010007800.1:0-297500 GCA_963921515.1 Calotriton arnoldi | reverse complement strand
ATGACTTTGGCGCCGCTTGACAAATCTCCATACAATTTTCACAAAGCTTCTCCTCTTTGGTTCAGCAGCTGTGTTGAATGTTTTGGGGTGATCCGTCAAGTGGGGGCAGAGAACAAAGGGGGTCCCAAAACACATTTTCCCCATGTTAAGTCTAAGGGGATTTTTCATTTTCTGAACACCACTACAGCCCAAACTGCTGAACCGAATTACACCAAATTTGGCAGAAAGCTAGATGTTGTTCCAGAAAGCATGCTTTTTGTGATTTGGTGTGAATCCATTCAGTAGTTTTTTAGATATCCATCTTTACAAAATATAGATATCTGGGGACGTGAGTCCTTGCAGTGGACTAAGGAACCCTACTAAAATTTGATTGGGTGTCAACACTTCAACCTGTGCTGGCAGCCATCTTGGGACTCGGCTTGAAGCCGAGTCCCAGAAAAAAGTTTAAAAAAAAGAAAAGGGGGCAGGGTATGAATACCCTGACCCCCCTCCCCCCAGATATGGTGGGAGGTCCCGCAACAACACCGCCGGGGGTAAAATGCATTTTCTTTAAATTTTGCTGCGGACTCGCGGGTGGATGTAATATGTGAGGTCATAAGCAGTGCATTGTGGGATGGGAGTTATAGTTAGCTCAACTATCTATAACTGCTGAATTTCTCTGGTTTTGTATGAGTGAAACCTGAACCTAACTATATCGTCTCTATAACCTTTGGGTTTTTCAGTAAATATATGTGTATATATATATATATATATATACATACACACACATATAAATATATATATATATTAAAGATTTAAACAAAAATTGCCTTTGACCTCCTTCAATGGTTTTCTTTGTGTCTACGACATCACATCAGATCATTTTAGGAATCAGGAGCTGTCTTCTGCATTATTTCCTACCGGCCTGATGAGCATTTGTTTCACAGACAGCCAATCCATTGATGGGTTGGAATCATCACCTCTGCTCCTCTGACCATCTATGGAATTTCTACCATGGACGGTGGAGTCCAGTACTTCACCCTCCCTCCCACAAAGCATTAGCCACTTGCATGGTGGCATCCTCCACAAGGAAAAAAATCTCACAGTAGCAGTATATTTCTATTACCCACATTAAAGATGTCCATCATGCCTTGGGAGTTTTCCTCCAGCACATCAAAAACACTTTAAGGGAATTTGGTGCCAGACTGCCATTGAATACATGGCAGCCTTGCAAGAAGTGGTACCACCAGAAAGGGATGTTGGTGGTGCAAGCAGTCAAAATTGAGATACTGGTGCAATGCTGTTTCTTTGTAAGTGTAATCGTTTATTATTTCTAATGCGCATCAAGCCAAGCTTTTAGGCTGAGCACACAATAAGCAAGCAGGGAGAGATAATACAGTGAGATGTTTCCATAGGCATTCAGTAAATAGTCGTGGAGGTAAAAGGAATAGGGGAGCGGAGATGGGGAACATCATGGCAATAAGAATCATTAAAAAGAATTTAAAGGTGAGTGGGTTGAAGGGAAATGTGCAGAAATGGTAGGAGGGAGGACAGAGGAGTTCATAAATATTCTGCGGGGATAAGTCCAATAGTCTAGAGGATGATAAGATTTGCAGGTCATGCAGGAATTGTTTTAGATTTCACTTAAACCGGTGAGACTGCTGATCAGTCTGAGTTCCTGGGGAGTTTGGTCTATCATTATGCTCCTACTACTTCAGTGATGTGACTCCAAATCACCATCAGCTGACCCTCCAAAGTCAGAAAGAAGGATAGAGAGCAAGGCTGCCATGAAGGCCAAGTTGCACAGTGGCGTAGCTGGAGGGGGCGGACCGACCCAGGCGGCACAAGTTTTGGGGGCGGCGGCCGGCCCCACCTCCCCCCGCTCTTACCTGCGGCCCTCGCGGCTGCCAGAATCGGCAGCACCCCCCGCTCTTCAATCAGGCCGCAGCAGAGGGCAAACGTAAGGGTCGCCATGGGTGGCCTAAGGCCTAGCTACGCCACTGAAGTTGCATCTTGTCACCAGTCCCAGGTGAGACATGCAACCTCTTGGCAATCAGTCTGCGATCGGTGCTGGACTGTAGGGAAAAGGCCTGATAAATATTTGGGAGCTTTAGCATCGGTTGCTTTCTGAATTAAATACTTTGTGTTGTATGTGGCGCTCTCTGGTTAGCTAGGATAGTTGGAATCAGAGGGTCGATACTCTCTCTTAGGCCAACATGAAAAGGATAAGGATGACTGTTTCTTGCAGCAGAAAGAGCTACTGGCTGAACTTCCATCAGGAACATAACCTGCAGTGGTGGCCGGCATGGGTGGCGGGGCAGGCGTTGGTTGTACGGGAGGGGGGATAACAAGGTGGGGGTGTGTTTGGACAATATTTTTAAAAAATTAAAAAAGAATAAACTTACCTTGCCGCTGGGTCCCGCGTCTCTGCTCCTGCTCTCGTCGAACTCGAGGATCAGGAAGCACAGCCAGGTCCCACTGACCAATCTCAATACTGCAATGCAGCGTTGTGACTGGTAAGCACCCAGGCTCCCCTGACCAATCACAACGCTGCAATGCAGCATTGTGATTGGTCTGAGCGTCCTGGTTGGATGCTCAGCCAGGGAATGGGGGCTTGGGCATGTTCTCCACGTAGGCTGTAATGCAGCCTGCATGGAGAACAGGGAAAGTGCACATGACTGTTTTGGGCAGCCTGAGATGGCCTGTCAAACAGTCATGTGCACTTAGGAGTGGGCAAACCACTCCTACCCTGCCCTGCTCCGCGAGCAGAGCAGCCCCGCCCACCCGCAAAGCAGCACGAAGCAAAAAATGATAATAACTCAAAGTTATTATCATTTTATGTTACTTTCTACTTGCACTGCTTAAAAGCAGTGGGGCGACGCTCCTCCACCATAGCGGAGGAGCCTCCACTGACAACCTGACCTCACTATCTGAATGGGGTATGAGGATGCTGTGGTAAGAGTACATCCGTCTTCATAACACTACATTTTTCGAATAACACGTTATGCTTTTTATCTTTCAGTAACAACTCTGCCATTATATATATAGAACTCTTCCAGCCTCCAGATTCACAGCTTGACGAGGCTATCGTTGTTTAATGCTAGGATATTATTAATGCTGACGGACCTATTCCTTCTGTAAATGTGGAGCCTAGGGGTCGTTGCAAAGACATACAAAGGGATGCCTAAGTAGTGTTTCCATAAAATGTAAGGACTGGCACTAAAACTCAATTATCACTTTGGAAGGGCCTTAACAGAACATTTTAGAAAGATGCTCACCTTTTAAATTTGAAACAGGGCACTGTTAAGCTCATTACAATTAAACAATTGGGCCTAATTTCGCTGATGTTCCAGGGGTTATGTTTCTCCTTTTAGGAAACTCCTAATCTCAACATAATTCTTTGTCTTTAACGATGAGAAGTTGTATATAATATGAACCACCCATTAGGCTGACATTGTTTTCATCTCGCTATTTAGCATTCCTTTGTTATGGGCCAATAGTTTGCGGATGGCAACTAAACTATAGTCTGTAGCCTTGCATTCTGCCTGAAAAGAGACCTGGGCACTAGTAATACCCTCCCACTGATCTATATATACTAGAATTCAACGCTATAGGTTAACATGCATCAATGTAAAGCTGTTGGAAAAGAAGCAGATATATGTTGTGTTTTTATATATATTGTACACAGCACTGAAAGTTAACAAGACCCATAAGTCATTTAGCCAACAGTTCATTACTAAAATAACTATTTTGGTTTCAGTCAAGAAATTGCTTTTTTTATATCAATGGGCATTTGGACTTTTAAAGCCTTCCTACAAACTGAATGTGATTTATATCTGACAACAACAACGTGTTACTTTTTAAAGCAACATTTTAATTTGTCTTCTGAATTGTCGTAAAATATGCCTCCTTTTCAGTTGTGTAGCGTTGGGGGTCATGGGCTCTAGTGCAATCGATTAAACTAGGCCCACAGCTGTTATTAAAATACTGCTATAAATGAGGTGCAGAGTGGACCCCGGTGTCACTGCACCTGCTGCACTGATGTCATTTATGGTTCTCCAAGTTCCTCATTCTACTAGTCTTTTCTTCTCACCTCCCTATCTGCACCCCGCTCTCCTCTCATCTCCTTCATCCATTTAAAGCTCTCCTCTCCATCAACTTCGTCAGTCTGTCTCTTCTCTTCCCCTCTTCTGTCCCTCACGTATCCTGATCCTTATCTCCTTTCTCTTTCTCGCGCAACTGAGTTTTCTTCTCCCATTCTGTTACCTTTTGCTGACCACCTCCCGCTTCTTTCACCCTCACTTTTTCTTTCATCCCTTTCCTCTGTCTTCTTTATTGCTCCCTTATCCTCTTCTTCAGTTGTACCCCTCCCACTGACAAATAAACACTTCAAGGCCATGGCATGTACTGTGTCTAAAAAAATAAAAATAAAAATTTTAGAAGAAGAGGCAGCCTCTGCAATAACATTAGATGGTGCAGGGCAGACTGGGCCCCCTCCCACTTCTGAGCCCGGAGCATTGGGCCATCTGCACCAACGGTAGCAACGTCCATGCACCTTTTGTGCCATATTTGAAGCTTCATTCTAACACTAGAGTGAACGCGCTTGAATAGGAATTACTTCGCATTTTATACACCTGCGTCAGAGACGAACAGACACAACTATCCACTCCTAAAGCATCAATGAGCAACCACCCTACTTCTAGCTGCTTTAATGGCACAACTTCTACTTCACTTCAATTGTAACTTCTGAAAAACCCCATTAAACATGTATTTTCTGAGCATGCCATTTTTTTCAGTGATATTTCACACACATTGTTATTACAACTAAAGTTATGATGCTATTTAACATATTCCTGACTACCTTGATTTATGGAACAGAGCTTTTTCACATTGCAGCTCGCGCATGCTATCGATCCTACGCAGACCCTGATATCAAAGGCAGTGCTTAAATTGTAAAAAAATAAAAATTAAAGTTGCAGTCGAAAGCTGCCATCAGAAGCCCTAATTATGCACTAGTATGGAATTCAAAGGAGGCTACCATCAAGCCAATTTCCTGCTTCGATGACGCTTCTAAGATGGCTCTGATCTGATTACGCTTTAAAGACCACAGTTGGGGTGGGACTGACTCCTGTATGGAAAACAGCCCTATACCAAGGTCCTGAGTGATCCAGCCTGTAAATCTGGTACTCTGAATTTTACCTTCGCAGTTACCATACTAATTTCATGTGTTTGCTGAGGCCTAGACCTGTCCATGGTAATGCCACAGTCCAGAAAGTGTTCTGTGACCTGGAGGGTCGCACCAAGGGTGCCGTCTTTTTAATGACATGGGATTTCTGAACATGTCTAGGGTTGTTGACATGAAGTAGCAGTTGCAACATACTGATTGCTGTGAATTAACAGTTCTATCCAGACCTGTTCTTCAGTGTCAGGAAGGAGTGTGGCCTACTGACCACACTTGAATAAAAGTTGTGCTTCAGCTTCATGTTTAGACCCTTGCGCTGACATCCAGTGTTTGCGTATGTGTGGAACATACTGACAGTGAGAGAGTGTGCAACGTGGATATGCTTACTGGTACCATTGGAATCCATTTTGGATGGACCTGGCTTTAGCAGAGTACAATATGGGGAACGTATAGTGCTCCCCCAGACAATGGAAGTGTACTACATGCATTCCTGAAGCCAGAGGGTGGAAACCCAAACAATGAAGTGAGGTAGGATGGAGGCAGGGTTACCCTTAGAAATTGTATGAGGACCTTTTAGTAAGTGATTGCTGAATAGATTTTCCTGAGAATTTGGTAGCTGGTGGGGAAGAACGGGTGAGTTAGGAGATTCTGTTGATACAAATGGGAAAGTTTCTTGGCAGGACGTGTCTTTTTGTCTACTTCTGATTGCTACTTCAGGAAGGCTGTTGACAGTCTGGTACAGAGTCTTCACACTTCATTGTATCCATGTTTTTGATACTTGCTGCTTCAAGCCACCATCACTACCTGCTGTGACAGCTATCACCTTGCACAAATGCTGTGTCTGCACTGCAGACAAAACATTTACATTTGAAAGTGAACCTTTTCAAACTGATCCCAGTACCCTAGACAGTGGATCCACATCCCCGGTCTGGAAAATAAGCATTATTCTTGACCAAGAAAGGGAGAGCTTCACAGAGTATATGACAAGCTTCTGTGAGACCAGGGCAGGTGTCTGCATGACAACCAGTCTCCAAGAGATGAGGGATACCACCTGAAGTCTGCAACTTGCTGGATAAATTGTGGGCCTGTATAGCACATAGAAGCCTGCCTGCCTGCCAGAGAGGGAAGGAGAGTACCTCCCCTGCAGAAGCAGAGACTGTCCAGGAGGAGAGGTCCAGCTGTGCCTTCAGTGTGTGGGACACCCAGAAGAAGCCGAATATCCACTGGGAACATCACTGGAATTGACCTGTGCTGCCAGAGGTCATCTGGTCTCCCAGAGTATGATTCTGGAGGTGAACTGCATGAAGAAGCCTAATTGCATAGCCCCATGCCAACCCGACCTTCTACAGTCAGAGAACTGGTGCTTCTGCTGCTGCAGCATGAGGAGCAACCAAGAGGGACAACTGAAGCAGGAAGTCTGCTCTGCCCTGGAGGCCAAACTTGACATTGATGCCCAGTCCAGAGGCTGCACTAACCACGGATGCCCAGCCCAGAGGCCAGCCCTCACCAATCACACCTGCCAAGCCAACACCTGAAACAGCCCACGAGAGAGAGAGAGCGCGAACCATAGGACTGCAGCTGTGGACAAAGATAAACCAACAAAGACACTGACCTGTGTGCATTGCTGCACACAGCAGCTAGCACCTTCCAGGACATATCCTTTGCAGAGCGTCCAGTCCAGTTCGGAGACTAAGAGGCTGTAAACACGAGCAAAGCCAATTCGCGATATGGATTTATCCTCAGCAACAATACATTCTTAGGCTAAAGAACTACATGAACTAACGTACTAGTATCCCAGGGCAATCACATAGTGAAACTTGTACCTTTGCCTAATTTTGATTAAAAATGACTTACAAGAAGAGAACATCCTAAACCTAGTTGGGCGGAGAGAAGGACACCATGGTGGTTGCATCATTTCAGTACAAGCCTGGGGATGAGATGAGATCATTTAATCTTAAACCTAGTGCTTAGCTAAAAGTGTACTATTTTGTACCGCTGTGATTTCTAAAGTATTTTATTTTCTAAACAGATAAGCACTGGGGTAGAAAGTGATTTATTGAATCTGTTGATTGATTGTTTAGCTCTACGTATTTGCCCCCCCACCTCCCTGAGAAGCCTTTTACTGTCTATCTTTGCTAACATGAGAGTCAAGAGGAAATGAAGTACTTGTCCCAGTTTACAACGCCATAATAGGATGGATCCTAGGACACTAGTGGTAAACAGTGCCAACCACCATGGTCGGGGCCAATTGTTCCTGTCGGCCATGTGGCTTTCCCCAATGCGTTCTGACAACCACAGATCACGACCCACAGTGAACAAGTTGTAAAACTGAAAAAAATGAAAATGATGGCCCAGTTTAAGTAAAACTCTGTTGCGTCATTTGGTGTTTAAATCCGAAATAGATTGTGGTAATTTTCTAGTATTAAGGCACTACCCAGCTCACACCTCAAAATAGGAGCCCCAACCGTGTATAAGATGCGATACATATTTTGTAACTCTAATTCTTCTTCTCTTAAAAGCACTTTATCAGTTTGTGGGCAGAAAGTATAATTTTTCTGTCTCCGGATTGAAAGCTCCGTGCATTACAATAATGCACTATGCGAACGTAGTTTATGTTTTTTTTAATGCAAATCAATAAATAGAGAGCATGTGAATGAAGTTGATATACTGATCAACCATTACCCTAAGCACTTTTTTGTTTGAAGTTCAATTATAATCAAACCAGGGTGAGGTGAGGAGACTAACTTACACAGGATCGGCTCTAGGGCGGTGTGACCGGTGCAACCACACTGGGCACTGACTTCGAGGGGCGTTTTTTCAAATATTATGGAATCAAAAGCACCTGCTGCTGTGTTCCTTTCCCCCAGCAACAATAAAAATGTCAAGATAACTCTGATGATTACTGGGCAAGTTGGAGAGAGATGGAGTATTGTCTAGTGGAAATCTTGACTCATCATAAATGGTGCAGTGGGTTAATTAGCCTGCTCAAAGAAGTGTACCATGCAGATCACAGAAGTACATTGAATGTAATAGTTCAGGGGTTACTGCTTTTGTCAGAGAGATCCTTTTGTTACTTGCAGTTTATTAGTTAAATGCCTAATATAGAACAGTGAGCTATTACCTGTCAAAGATCTGCTTTCAGAAATGAACGTGAGAGCGTGGTTTAGACTTGAGGGGCACGGTTAAAGGATGGCAGTGAGGAAATCCTTGGAGAAGGAGGCCACTGGGTGCACCAACAAACATCATCCCACTGGGTGCCACCAGCACTAAAGCCAAGTCTGAACTTACATGTGAACTGATGCCTAAGCCAAACCACTGCAGGGTGTCACAGCCGACAGCGCTTGGAGATGCTCCCACAATGGATCAGTATCTCAGTGAGAATGCAAAGCATTGCCCTGCTTTTGATGTCTGTGTCAAGGATTCAATAATGTACTCCTATCACATTATCATTGACATGATAAATCTTTATCATTTTCACAGCTCACTTTTGAACCCACAAGAAACTACACTTAAGGGCAGGACAATATAAATATGTTGCTAGTTCTAAAGGATGTTCATCGGTCTGGACTTAAAACACTGTATATATATCTTTTATCATTCGTTTTGGAGACCGGTCTACATTCTCTGTATCTCACCTTAACACTAATGAATGGAAGATCACAGTGTACAAGAAAATAAATAAAGGTATAATTGGAAAACATTCAGAAAAACAATTGAAGAGTAATTGTAGAGAAACGAAGATGTGTGATGGCACTTACCTGCATCAGCCGTGAAATCGAATCTCTGTTCTAATAGGGCCCTTAATTTTAAGGTATTTTGCTGGCTGAAAATAAAAACCCAAATAGCCTTAGAAAAATAAAGAGAGTAAGGGCATGTACTTAATTATTTGCCCTGAGAAAAACAGGTGAAACACTTGGGGACAATTCGATGATCTTATTTTGTGTGTGTACTAAATATTCAGGATATGCTTGTGGTGTAGCCTCATGAGTATTTTCATAATCCAAGTCAAATACTTGGAAGTTTTGAATCTTGAATGGAAAGGAATGGATATGACAAAAATGCAGTGATATTGCCAGTAGTAGAAACATGAAGGTGGAATGACAACACAAAATAATGATGCTCCATGTAAAATATATTGATGAGAATCTGAAATTCCAACCACACATGTATAACGGTTCATTCATAAGCGTTGGCCATCAGCTGCCTTCTGAGGTTGGGCGCAGGAGATGACTGAAGGTGTACCCCTAACTGCCCACAATTGAGAAAATTGTAGCAATATCTTACAATTAATCCTCACCATAATTTCACTTAAACTGTGTTTTTCTAGTGACTTTATATAAAATGTGTGTATATATATATATATATATATATATATATATATATATATATATACACACACACACACATATTTTATATATAGTCACTGAAAAAACATAGTTTAAGTGACATATGTATATATAAAACACAAAGAGTCACTCTGTCCTTAGACGTTTAATTTGATTCCCCTTCAAGAGTTCTGGAAGGTAGAAAAATGTCTTAAAATAACCCTCACCCACCAGGGTTACCCCTTGGTGGCATGCTTCATCATTGGGTTCCTCCCGTCCCGCTGTGGGACAGGGCGTGCTACAACCTATGGGGACGTGGGAGCACTGTAAGTTTTGGCTAAACCAAATAAGAGAGATAGAAGTGTGGGCGGTTGTTAGAGATTTAAAAATACCTAGCCAGTAGGAAAAAATACTCTTTATTTGGACCTGTATCCGGTAGTGGTAAACAGTGTGAAAATTGGAGACTCAAAAGGGGTAATGTCCTTGTGTCTCACTGGTCGACATGTTTTAAGCCCTACCCCAAGGCTATTCTTCAGGACCAAGGAAAAGTATATAGGCTCCCTGATACCACTCCTGTTAATACATAATTAAATACATGATCATTTGAAGATAAATATTAAATACTGATACATTCAGCACTTATTTGGCATAGTTTTTTTGAAAATATGTTGATAGCCCTAATAAGGCATCATGAGTCCAAAAACGGGGGGAAGGGATGCCTGTAGTCACACTTCCGTCAAGGCTACTCCCTTACTTAGGGACCTGCACCCGTCAGTGGCACGGGCGGGTACAGGTCCCTTTCTAATACAACTAACAGGAGGATGAGTCCCTCTTACCTCCTCTACCTCCTCTCTTTGATTTTTTATATACATATATTCACTGAAAAACCCAAAGGTTACAGGGACGTTATAGTTAGGAAAAATAATTCAAATGGCATCACTGATGACATCACTGACGACATCATCTACAGAATCTCTGACGCACCACTCACACCCCCATGTAGCCTTTCATACACCCACTCCAAATTTCACAATACCATTCTCACCATTGACACACCCATACCAGTACGTACATACCCACTTACTGATTCATAGGTCTACACACACATTCACTCACTCACCCATACAGCCACTTATACACCCACTCGCTCACTAATACAGTCACTGACATATCCACTCATACACCCATACAGCCACTCACACACTGTCAGACACTCATACAGCTACTCACACACCTACTCACTCACCCATAGAGTCAATCACACAGTCACTTACTCACCCATAGTTATACACACACCAACGCACTTATTCATACACATACAAACACATGCTTACTCACCTATACAGTCACTGACACAAGTACTCACTCACCCATACTGCCACTCTCACAATCCCTCATTCACACATACAGTCACTTGTATACTCCAACGCTCACCTATATTGCCTTTCACATATGCAGTCTCACCCATATACCACTGACATCCATTCACTAACCAACACAGCCATACGGACACTCACTCACCCATACAGCCCCTCTCAGATGCCCTCACAAACCCATACAGCCAGTGATTCACCTGCTCACTCATCCATGCAGAGAGTCACAAACCTCCTCACCCACCCACATGGACACTCATACACCCATACAGGTACTCAGAAAACCAATTAATAACCCATACAGTCACTCACGTACCTACTCACCAACCCATGAAGGCAATTACACACCAACTGACAGACTGATACAGACATTCACACAAATTAGTCACTCACCCATACATTCATGGAGACACGCATAATCACTCACTTATACAGCCAGCCACGTAAAGTACCCACTAAATCATCCATACAGGCACTCATACACCCACTGATTCATCAATATACCTTGGTGTTTATCTATATAACATTCAAAGTTTTTTGAAACACTCACAGTCACCGGATGATGTCATCAGTGATATCATCAGTGATGTCATCAGTGATGTCATTTGAGATGTCATCAGTGATGTCATCAGTGATGCCACTGACCATATCATAAGTGATGTAATATGTGAGGTCATAAGCAGTGCATTGCGTGATGGGAGTTATAGTTAGCTCAGCTAACTAAAACTAACTGCTGAATTTCTATGGTTTTGTACAAGGGAAATATCACCCTAACTATAATGTCCCTGTAACCTGTGGTTTTTTCAGTGAATTTCTAAGGTGTTTTTAATTCTATTTCCTAACTATAACAGCCCTGTAACCTTTGGTTTTTTCAGTGAATTTCTAAGGTGTTTTTAATTCTATTGCCTAACTACAACGTCCCTGTAACCTTTGTTTTTTTCAGTGAATTTCTAAGGTTTTTTAAATGCTAATTCCTAACTATAACTTACCTGTAACCTTTGATTTTTTCAGTGAATTTCTATGTTTTTTTTTAACTAGTAATCGCGTTTGCAGAGTTGTAAAGAAAGGGGTCTGGGCCTCAAACCAGCTCTTAGGAATCCCGCTGTGTATGACTTACAGGAGGTACCAGAAGTGTTTCTTGGCCCCCAAGGTCCCTCAGGAGTAAAGTGGACTTCATCCCACAATCAGTAGTACACCACCTGCCGCATTTGCAGAGTAGTAGAGAAAGGGGGCGAGTCCTTTGAACACTTCTTACCAATCCCACTCTGTGGTACTTACTGGAGGTAACAGGAGGGGTAGTTGGCCCCCAAGGACGTCCTTGGGGCCCAACTACCCCTCCTGTTACCTCCAGTAAGTACCACACAGCGGGATTGCTGAGACATTGTAGGAGGCTACGCCCCCTTTCTCCACCACTCTGCAAACACGCCTCATGGCACACTACTAGTAGGTGGAAGACGTCCCCTTGGTTATTGAGGGTCCTTGGGGGCCAACTACCCCTCCTGCTGTCTCCAGCAAGTCCCACACAGTGGGTTTTCTGAGAGGTTTTTGGTGGCAACACCTCATTTCTCCACCACTCTGCAAAAGTACCTCCTGGCGCACGACTGGTTAGGGGATAAAGTCCCCTTGGCTCTTGATGGGCCTTGGGGGACAAGTACTCTGCCTGCACAGTGGGTTTGCTGAGAGGTTTTTGGTGGCCACATCCTCTTTCTCCTTCACTTTGCAAGCGTGCCTCCTGGCGCACTACTATATGAGGGATGAAGTCCCCGTGGCTCTTGAGGGTGTTTGGGACCAACTAGCCCTCCTGTTACCTCCAGTAAGGCCCACACAGTTGGATTTCTGAGAGGTGGTCAGAGACCACGCCCCCTTTCTCCACCACTCGCCAAACGTGCCTCTGGGCGCACTGCTGCTAGGGGGAAGAAGTCCACTTTATTCCTGAGGCCCTCAGGAGGCAAGGGGACCTCATTCCCCCACCAGCAGTGCACTGAGAGGTGTGTTTGCAGAGTGGTGGAGAAAGGGGTGTGGCCTCTGACCACCTCTCAGCAATCTCACTGTTTGGGGCTTACTGGAGGTAACAGGAGGTCTTCGTGGCCCCTAAGGACCCTCAGCAGTCAAGGGGACTTAATCCCCCAACCAGGAGCGCACCAGGAGGCTCATTTGCAGGGCAGTGGAGAAAGGGGGTGGGGCCTCCCACGAGTTGCAGTATTTTTTTATTTTTTAGGAAGGGGGCCACGTGGCCCCCCTTCCCTGGACCATTTTGGGCCCCGGTGACCCCATCCTCCTGGGCCGGATTCTTTTTAAAAAACATTTTTGTAAGATGCGAGGGGGGGGGCGCGCCCCCCCAGTCTAATTCAGCCCCGGGGACTCAATCTCCCAGGGCCTATCCTTTATTTTAATTTTAAAAAGGGGTGAGGTCAGCGTGGCCCCCCTCCCCAGGCTAGTTTGGCCCCAGGAACTGCATCCCCGGGGGCTAGGCCTTCATCATTTTTTTTTTAAAGGGAAGGGGGACCAGCGAGGTCCCCCCTCCCCGGACCGATATTGCCCCGGGGAGCCTATCCCCCGAGGCATGGCCAGGTCATTGGTGACCACGGGGGGAGCCTCAAGGCCCCCGCGGTCCCTGCCGGCTCCCCACCTACTGCGGGACCTGGCATTGCTTTTGGACAGAGGGAGCTGCAAACATGCAGCTCCCTCTGTCCAAAAGCAATACTGCTCCACTTCATGGAAGCTAGAGCATATTCAATGCTCTTGCTTCCATGAAGCGGACCAGAGTTTGCTATGGCCTGGCGGGAGCTGTGCTCCCACCAGGCCATAGCAAGCTGCAATGTCCCAGGGGTGGGCACCCCAAGACATTGCTGAAGCTGTCCCTGAGGGGTGGCGTTCCCCAGGGACATGCAAGGCTCCTGGAGGGGTGCCCCATGGTCCCCCTCCCATCTTGTAGATAGCCCCGGGGAGGTGGCGGTCCCCGGGGCAACAGGGGAGGCCATAGGGCCTCTCCTGCATTTAAAAAAAAAATACAGTCTGCCCCGGGAAGGTGGCAGCCCCCGCATTTTCATTTCCGGGCTTCTAATAAACCCAAGAGGGGGGCACTATGAGCCCCCCTCCTTCATGACCCCAGGATTTGGCCCACCCGGGGGTTTTAAAAAAAGACGCGCGGGAGACCGCACATTTTTTAAAAACTATTTTGCAATAGATTCGCGGATCCACCGTGAATCAGTGGCAAAATAAAAAAAAATGCTTTTAAAATGTGGCGGGATCCCTGTGGGACCCCCTCTAACATATCTGCGGGGGTCAGGGTATTCCTGCCCTGTCCCCTTTCTTTATTTTTTACTTTTTTTCTGGGACTGGGCTTCAAGCCAAGTCCCAAGATGCTGCCAACACTTCCTGGTTGAAGAGTTGGCAGCCAATCAGAGCAGTGCATTTCCCTGCACAAGCTCGTCTTTGTTCGCGAAGGCTTCGCAGCCAGAGATATCACTATAATTTTAAACTTAAATTTCTCAAAAACATAATGAAGATACGGCAGAGGTTTTTTCAGTTTGGGGGGGGGTTCAAAGCAGCCTTGCGTGGGCAGATGATCGCTTTTTCAGCAGCCCAGTCTAAACAACGGCGTGAAAAAATAGCCAAACTTCAGCAGGCTGTGGATAGTGCCCTGCGCCTGAGCAATACCCCGTCACAGGGGGCGGGGGAAGCTGGGAGTCAGCTTGAAAGGGCGAAACAGGCATTGAGGGAATTCTTTTTAATTGAAGAAATAAATAGTTCTAGGACGTACCAACAACATGTGTACGAGGACAGCCAAATGGTTGGTAAATTGCTATCCGGGGTAACCAAAACCAAACAGGAAGCAGCCTTGATTTCCGAAATTATTGACCCAAAGACCAGGGATATGATAACGGATAAAGACGGCATAGCCGAAGTCTTTATGGAACACTATTTGCAGCCATACGCCACTAGATATGAGGCAAGATTGCACCTAATCCAGGAATATTTTGAGGGGGTAAATCTTCCTAGTTTGTCAGAGTTGCTAGTGGAACAAATCCAACTCGACATATCAGAAACAGAAGTTTTAAATGTTCTGAAATCTATTGCAGGGGCAAAGGCCTGTGGAACTGATGGGCTGCCGATTGAATTTTATAAATCATTTTCTAAGGAATTGACTCCCTTCTTGGCGAAGCTGTTCAATAATATTAAGTCGGGAGGCTGCGTCCCCTCAAGTTTCAAAGAATCTATAATTGTCAGCTTTGCGAAGAAGGGTAAAAACCACAAAGATGTCAATTCGTATAGACCGATCAGTCTCCTCAATACTGATTATAAGATTCTAATGAAAGTCTGGGCCCAACGCTTCACCCCCATAGCCCAGGAACTGATTCATAGCGATCAGTCCGGGTTTGTTGCGGGGAGGTCTATGTTCTCGAACAGTGGGTTCTTAATCCAGGCTCTCGTCTATTTTACGAACAATAAAACCCCAACGCTCATCATGATGGTGGACGCCGAAAAGGTGTTTGACCTGGTTAATTGGTACGCACTTTTCTTTGGTCTGGACAAATTTGGTGTCCCTGTTCAGGTCACCAATATGTTGAGGAACATCTATCAGGGTGCCCAGGCTCAGGTGGTGATAAATGCCAATCAAATAGGGACAGTTAATATCAATCGTGGGACCAGACAAGGTTGTCCGATGTCCCCCTTACTGTTCACCTTTTTCATCGAGCCCCTGGCCATAAGAATCAGCGAAAATCCGGAAATTAAAGCTCCAATAATGGGGATGGCGAAATTAAAACTATTTGCAGATGATATTGTTTTATATCTGAGCCCTGAGAGCCTGAACTTGGACCAGACATTAATAGAATTCAGTCAATTTGAATTAATGGGGGGGTAAAAAATAAATCAAAACAAAACCGAGATCTTAACACTGAATGTCGATTGTAATTTTCTCCCCTCCAATTTCAAATCCCAGGCTTTGAAAGCGGAACCAATACGATATCTGGGTATATATGTCTCCAACCACTATGAACAGTTATTCAGCTTAAACTATCTAGCAATGCGGAATAAAATCAAAGTGTTGCTCGATAAGAGGTCTTTTCTACCCTTAACACTAATAGGCCGTGTAGCTCTAATAAAAATGTCTAATCTTCCCCTATTAGTATTCCTTTTTATAAATGTACCTTTGAAAATCAATTCCAATTATTTTAAAGGGCTGGAGTCAATGTTTAGGGAATTTGTCTGGAGTAGAAAGGCTTCTAGGGTCAAGTTAGCAATACTACAGTTAGAAACCAATCAGGGTGGTTTAGCATTTCCGAAAATTCGAATTTACTATGAGGCAGCGATTTTGGATCTTACAGCACGCCTACTGGAATCAAATGGTTTATTAGACAATTTTCTCTTTGACAAAATGGTTCAGGAATCTGGCACGCAAATTCCGATATTTTTAAAAACATCTAAATTGCCGAAGAAGACCAGATATAAGACGGTACAAGACTTTTCCTCTAGATTGCAATCCTTTTTTAAACAAGCCGGCTCTTCCTGAATCCACTATTTAAAGTTTGTGGAATGTAAAACTCTCGGGGCCATATTCTCAAGAACGGCGATAACATTATCGCCGCTTTAGCGGCAGGAAACTGCCGCTAAAGCGGCGATAAGGGGCTTTATCGCCGCTTTAGCGGCAGTTTCCTGCCGCTAAAGCGGCGATAATGTTATCGTCGTTCTTGAGAATATGGCCCTCGGTCTCCAAATACACTCTAGTCGTCTTAAAAGATGGAAGGATTGTGGTCTAGAGGAATTGGGGCACTTTTTTATCAACAATAAAGTAATTTCCTGGCAAGAGGTCCAAAATAGATATGGTGATCGTAATAAGCTCGGCTTTTTTGAGCATCTGCAGATTGTAAATTTTATAAATAGATATAATCTATCATTAAGCGGTGCTCCAACAAAGTAGGTGAGCGCATTATACAGAGCCAAATTAAGGGGGATTGGAAACTGGTACTCTCAGTTGAGAAAGTGTAATGAGTCCCCCCTGGTTGAGGAATTCTTGGGAAGAGTAATACGGGAAACTAACTGTTCTTTCTCTTGCCAGGAGTGGCAGTCTATTGCCCAGTTATGGAGTAAGGCATTAAGAGCAGCCAATTTTAAAAGGATGGCTTTTCTATCTCGGTGGTTGGCATATTATACCCCTAAAACTCTTAATAAAAGATATCCGGAAGTGGAGAATAGATGTTTTCGATGTCAGGTAGAAGGTGAAGGGGCTTGGCTTCACACATTCTTTACGTGCCCAAAACTTGAGTTATTCTGGGTTAAGATCTTCTCGGCTATAAGCCAGGCAATTCAGAAGAGGCTCGATCCAGAGGCTGAGATAGCCCTCTTTGGCATTTCTAGAGTAAGGACTGATCTGACAAAAGCAGAAGAGACCTTCACGGTGATTTGTTCCCTTGTTGCTCGCTCTCTAATTCTTCAGAATTGGAGGTCTGAAGATGTACCTTCCTACTTTAAATGGCTAAACAAAATGAAACGAACCATGATGTTTGAAGAAGCATATGCTAGGAGGGTAGGCGCAACAAGAAAATGTACTGCTGTTTGGAAGTTTTTTGAGAATTCTGAAATTATGGTGGGAATATAAATTCTATAGATATTGCACTTCAGCACCGGGGAGGACTATAGCACACTGCACTTTTTCTGGCGCGCTTGAGATGCACTTTAAAAAAGGCACGATAGCACTTTTACACTGCAGCATCTCTGCAGGTTAATTCTTGCACATTTGTGAATGGTTAAAATACTGCTTTAAGTAGTGCTCTAAAATCAAGGATATAGGTGAACTATAGTTGGATTACGGTTTTAACTATCCTTGCTTTTATGATGATTTTATGTAAATGTATAGGTCCCAGAATAATTTCAGTATGATTATCTCTTGTCACTATAGCATTCTAGCATTTTAGAATATTAATGAGTAAGATCTGTTCAATTACAAATAATGTAAGACACAGCCAGACTACTGTTGCCATTTACTTTCTGTTCATGTCTCGGTATTTAATCCATGTTGGTTCCATTTGAATAATGAATAAGATTTATTGATCGAAAAATGTCAGATAAAATTCCTGTTGATTACTGTGATTACTATGTATTTTATGCCTTTTTGCTCTGCTCAATAAAAAATATTTAAAAAAAATATATAAAAAACTACTGACCGGATTTACAACAAATAAGCAAAAGGCACTTACTTGAACTGACATCTACCTTCCTGCCAAATTTGGTGTAAGTTAGTTCAGCGCTTAGAGCTGTAGAGGTGGCTAAAGGTTCCTATGGGAATTAACATTACAAACGCAACCTTATTTTGTGCCCCAAATTCTCGGTCCCCACTGCACAGATCACCCCCAAACTTTCCCAATCAATAGTACCCACATTGACACTTATTTGGCAAAATGTCATGCAGATTGGTCAAACGACGCCAAAAATGTAGCCAAATCAAAATATTCCAGGCCCTAACTATAACTACCTACTGGCAAACGCCAGTAGGTAATGTATCCTGTTTATATAGTCAATTTGGCTTCTTCTTAGCTTGCTGTGTTAGAGTAATTCTTCATTTTTTAATTTTTGCGATTCCACATTCTGTCTTATGTATCATGGTCACTAATCTTTAGTTGTTATACAATTTATTAGAATAGTTGTGTTTGGGGAGGGTACATGACTCACAAGAGGTGTATGATTACCATCTCCTCCAGCAAGAATGGTAATAAATACTGTATTAAACTTGATTTGTGTGTATTTGACCTAAAAATGACACCAGGGTGCCCGCGTGGCATTTATGCATTAAGGTAATAACCCATTATTGTTTATAGAAACTTCTATGCAGCATTAAATTCCAGCCTTTAATTGTACAACTACAACAGTTTAATGTTGTGGACTAAGAAACCAAACCCTTATGAAAGAACAAATAAGCACTTTCGACATAGACGATGCTTGTTTATAAGACCATGTGCATTATATTTTTGGTAGTATATTAGGTGTATCCCAAGACTCATATGTTCTAGTAGCAACTACCAAGAATCTTTGACTAGGATCTGGCACTATGCTAACATGTTTAAGAAAATATTATTCTAAGCTATCTGGAGAAGGCAAGGGAAATAGTGAAATTCTGTGGTTCAATTTCTTAGCAGGATTTAATAGTCCTCCATTATCTCAGACAGTAAAGAACACATTTCTCAACTATTTGTGTATGAAGATGTTCTAATGGTTATTGCAGAACTAGCGAGCAATAAAGCTGGTGGAGCAGCTGATTTGCCGGCTGACCTCTTTAACTACCTTTCGGCTGAATTTCTGCTCTTTTTCTCCATCTAGGCATCAAGAGAATGATTCCAGAATCCTGAAATATGCAAACAGACGTTTTCCCTAATAAAAATAAAGGCAATACAAGCGTATTATGCCCACTTTCACTCTTAAATGCTGATTGAGAAATCCTTGCACTTCTAGACAACTATTTTAACCGTATTGGACAAAAGCTCAGTCTTCTTATTTTAAGTTCCGGATGAATGCCCTATTCATGTGTTTTTTAAGAGAAGGAGACCTCTTTCAGGAGAGGTTGAAATTTAGAGGGATTTACTTGAAAATCATTGCACCTGCATGACCATAGAATGAGATTATAGGTTGTCCAGTTTAAATTTTCATTTACTTCTCTTTTTATTTATCCTAATCATTCCTTCTATCAGATTCCTTCGCTTATTAATCCAAGAAGTAAATGTATGATGTCAGTTCTCAATAAATCATTGTAACTAAAATCTTTGTGATTCATCTATTTTTCAATAAAATATGTACAATCCATAGGTAACTTAACAATCGCTGAAACTCAACTGAAGAACTGTCTTGGCCAGATATTTTAATATTGCTGCCCTAAATATGTCATCATATCAATCAATCAATCAATCAACCATAAAAGTAAATAGAGAATATGCAGCAGGGAAGAACATGCGCCAACTTATATAAAATCTACCAGATAATACCCATGTCTGTTACAGTAGCATTTATCTAGTATGAACCTGAAGTATGGAAAATTCAGGCACATCAACTTATTTATCTGTTATGTATTTGCCCCATTCTGAATAATAAAGACAATTTTTTAGCCTAATCAGTTAGAACTATTGAATTTTATATTTGGGAACACAGATTTAAATATTTAGGCAGAAGATTATAGCATTTTATGGTACAATTAATTACTAGTTACAGACCAAGAGAATTTGGCTTTTAACAACATACGATGGACAGAGTTTCCAAAAGAGATTGCTTGATTGGTGTTTTGGTAAATAACATAGATTTTTCTGACCATGTTGCACGGATAAAGCACAAAATAAATACTCTACCTATAATGTTTAGAATATGCCATACGTCATCTAATTTATTGACCACTCTTGCTAGACCACAAACTATATAATCCACACCATCCAAGATATATTAAACATTGCTTTATTTTTTGTTTTTTATCTTTTCATCACAAATATCACAAATAAATATCACTTCTGAACGATTATAAAAACACCAGATCCCATTGCAAAACTTCCACTCACAACATGCATACAATTTCATGCTCAAACATCCTCACACAGACCACAAATACATACATAACATTTATATCAAGAAGCATGATATGCACCACGTCCCCTCAAAATATATAACAATAATGATCAAAGAAAGACTTTTCAAACAATAAATAGATGTTCCAGAGCAAGTAGATCAGGTGGATCAGGTGGATTCATAGAGGGAACATATTCACAGCGCCCTTTTTTGCAAAATTAGGGTAATGAAAATCTGGGAATAACATTTCTTTCTAACCTAGATTACGATTGTAACTTATGAACTGCACAGTAACAAAAGGATCTCTGTGACAAAAGCAGTAACCCACTGAGCTATGCACATAAAATACTGTTGTGTGATCTGCATAGTACACGGACTTTGAAGCAGGCATATTAACACTTTGCACTAACGTAGATGAGTCAAAACTGCCACTAAACAAAACTCTGATCTCTCTCCAGCAGGTACATTAATGTTGTTGTCTGAAAACTGTTGGCTATACAAGGAACTTTGCAGTGCTTTTAAAACTGCTGCACTGCTACAAAACCGGCCCCCAGTAGCAAAAGTGTCCTCCCCATTCCAGCCTCCCGGGGAAACACCTGATGCCCGATATGGCCAGTTCGGCCTTGTGTTTGGGACTTGAATCCTGTCTGTATTGTGTGACAATATATCTGCTACGGGTGTGAGACTGCCCTGGGTAATGTGTGACTCATACTCTGTGAGGTGTCCCAGAGTGCTCTTATTATGGGTGTTTACACCACAAATGCTTTAACAGTTACCCTTATGTATTCGTAGAGGCCATGGTTTAAGACACACTACACACACATTTAACTATGGATGAATTTCTCTCTTGAAACAATTCTGCAACAATCATTCCTAAGCAGAGTCCCCTTCCTCTATGAGTCTTTTCTTTTTTTTTTTTGCAGTTTTATTTGGCACAAAGTCGACCCAGGGGTGTTGGAGTGCTTTACATGAGCACCAGTTACATTACACAAGTATACATCAATTTTAGTAGTCAGTGAGTGATTAAGGGCCACATGTACAACCATTTTTACCGTTTGCGAATGGAAAATCAGGCCGTTTGCGTAGGGGCGGCTCCTCTGCTAAGGCGGAGGAGCGTCACCCCACTGCTTTAAGAGCAGTGCAGAGGAAAAATTAAATGATAATAACAAAACATTATCATTTATTTCCTTTCCTAGGTGCGTGGACGGGTGGATTGCTGGCCAGAGCAGGGGCCAGGGGAGGAGTGGTGAGCACACTTAAAGTGCGCATGAATGTTTGACCGGCCGACTTGGGCCGGCCAAACATTCATGCGCACTTTGCATGTTCCCCACCAGGCTGCATTCCACAGCCTGGTGGGGAACATGCACAGGCTCCCTGTCCCCGTCTGAGTGCTGAACCACAGCGCTCAGACCAATAACAACGCTGCAATGCAGCATTGTGATTGGTTTAGGGGAACTTAGGAGAACCAATCACAACGCTGCATTGCAGCGTTGTCATTGGCTTAGGAAGCCTGGAAGCCCGGGTGCTTCCTGCGACGAGGAGAGGCAGCGGCTGGCCAGCAGGTAAGTTTTCTTTATTTTTTTATTTTCTACCCCTCGCGTCCCCTGCCACCGTTCCCTACCAGCCGCCACTGTGTTTGCGACTGCTGAAATGCCTTTTAGCATGTACTAACCCTATTTTGCGAGTTGGGAACATATTACCGACTCCCAAAATAGGGTTTGCAAGTCGGTATTAGGAATGGGCGTGCCAAGGGCGTCCCTTCCTAATAGTGAGTTGCAGGGGGATGTACGATTGTTTTGCGACCGGAATGTGGTTGCAAAACAATTGCAGTTTACCGCCTACTTCAAGTAGGTGGTGAGCCAGGCGAAATTGGGAAGGGGTCCCCTTCCCCTTTGTGATTGGAAGCGAAAACATTTTTCCCACAGACCACTGCCTACTCTTAAAAAATGAAACAGAAACGTTTAATTTTTCTTTCTTAAATGCATCCTGTTTTTCTTTTAAAAAAATGAGCTTAATTTCAGAAAAAAAAATTGTTTTATTTAAAAAGCAATCACAGATATGGTGGTCTGGTCACCATCCCTGTGATTGCAGGCCATTCCCAATGGGTCACAATTTGCAATCTACCTCATGAATATTAATGAGGTAGGTCATTTACGACCCCATTGAGAATCCTTAAATGTACACAGCAAAACACAGACCTGTTTGGGCCCTTTTCAACTCGATATCTGTGTAAAAAATTCTCAAAGTATTACATGTCCATAAAAAGATGATAACCAAAGCAACGGAGCTAAAGACCAGGGGCCACCTTACCTTTTAACACAAACTAAGTCAAAGTAGTTTTATTGTATTAGCAGAAATGCCATATAAATAAAAAAAAACTAGTTCCATAAAATGCAAATATATTAATCAGCTAAAAAAATGTAAGAACAATAGTGAACCATGACACACATATACACTACATCCTCAGACACTACCCAATCTGTGATAAAGTGCAAATACCAATAAAAATGTCTTCCTGTAAAGCAGAAAAATTGCTATAACTAAGCTTGAGTATTAGAAGATGGTGAGGTGCGAGCTAAGACTAAAGAGGCCACACAATTCTGTTCCTGCAGTAGCGACCAGCACGGATTGGGATTGGCAGGACGAGGTGGTGAGGGGGGAGGAGGGGGTGATGTAAAATAAATGTAAAAAACGTACCTTCTCGCCGCTCTCCCGCACGTCTTCTCAGTCTCTCCCTCTCCGGGGCCGGAACAGGACGCAGCCAGGCTCCCTTCCCTAAGCCAATCACAACGCTGCCATGCAGCGTTGTGATTGGTCTGAGCGCCGTGGATCAACGCTCAGCCAGGAAATGGGGGCCTGGGCATGTTCTGCAAGAAGGTTGTAATGCAGCCTGCATGGAGAACATGCAAAGTGTGCCTGACTGTTTTGGACAGCCCCAGAGGGCCAGCCAAACAGTCATTGTGCACTTGGAGTTGGCAAACTACCCCATCCCTGCTCTGAGAGCAGAGCATCCCTATCCGCCCCACAAAGCTGCGCAGCAGGAACAAATACAATGAAAATAACCTCAAGTTATTATCATTGTATTTGTTCTTTCTTTCACTGCTTTGCAGCAGTGGGGCGACGCTACTCCGCCTTAGCGGAAGAGCCGCCACTGCGTTCCTGTAAATATGCACTCTTTACAGGGATAGAATAAATGTGATAGAGGAGAGATTTGGAACGTCAGTTGATTAAACACATAGTCACCCTGCAGCCTTGATCAATGCCGATGCTAATAATAAAGCACTGGTGCAAATTAAAATCAGCAGTCAGTAAAAAGGAAAGGTGGTAAAAACTAAGCTTGCATGTAAAGGGGTAGTAAGATGCTGGCTAAATATCACGCCAGACACAGTCCCAAGCCTAAGTGCTGATTGCATTATTTAAGTTCATTATGAAAGGGCGTGGGCTGATACGAACACAAACTAAGTGGCTACTACACTCCTTTGCTGCTTGACTCCCAGGGTAATGTGGCAGCACAGTCCATGGCTTAATCAGGGAGGTGTTGGGGCCTAGAAATAAAGAACTCTGCAAAGCACACATTAATACTTAATAAATGAAAGTCCAGTCATTGTTTTTACTTTAAAAAAAACACACTAATCATAAAATTACAAACGTACACAAAGAAAAACAGATCTCAGGCTCCCCTGGAATCTTTGTAAGAGATTTTCTCTTCATTAAAGAATGTAAGGCCCCTTCGTATGGTTTTTGATTACATCGTGAAATCCCTTCCTATTGCATTTTTGACAGAGTTCACAAAGTGTACCCCCTTCCTTTTGAATTTCTCAGAGCGTTGTCTCTGATTTACAATATGCCAAGCTCCTTCCTACTGAATTTGACAATGTTTCTAAACAGTTAGAAGCAGTTAAACGACTTTATTGGAAGGCTAACCCAACTGCTGCCCTATCAAATACTGCTAAAGATGGAAATCAACAAAGGAGCTGCACCAAAGCCTCTCCCTGACTTATATTCAGCTTTAGCTGTCTGTTGTCACCGCTTTTGCTAGCTGTTGGAGAAGACCTTTTGTTTACAATACAATACACAGACACACAATATAGAGAGTGAGCTTTGGGTCATCCCCTTGCTCATAATTAGATGATTTTATTGTCTGTATCAGTTCCCTGCTCCTTGTGTATGTCTCTTCCCTGGAGATGGGCTTTTTCACCACTCCTTTGTCTGGATGGCTTGTACAATTCAAGTGCTTACACCCTACACTCCATGGCGCTGCATGTTTTTTCCTGCTCTCTTCCCCTTTGCGTTCTACTCCCTCCTTTCCATTTCCAATGCCCCACACTCTTTGTGTAACTATCCCAACCCCAGCTCATCCCTTGCTTACCACACCCCTCCTCAGCTTTTGTTTGTGCACAAGTATAGCATATTCAAAATATGAAGCAAGTGGTTTGTTTTAAAAAATAACAAATGTTAGTACTTATTTACATAATTTTTGATTTCCATAGTTGGTGTTTCAGGCCAGAGACATCACTATAGGTCACACAAGCAGCAATCTAGCCTTGTTACCCACGAGCCATCGACACTGCATGCGAAGTCAAACTGGTCTGGCTTATGAAGGGTGTTAGCGTTTGATGTGCTGGGGTCCCAGGCTGACAAGTATCACAGAATCGGTCTAAGAATCCTAATATTCCCACCGACAGAGACAACAGCCCCCGAAAAATTGATACAATGGGCAGACAAGCTACCCACAGCATCAGATAACATGATCAGGCAGCTAATAGACAGAGTACAAGAAGAATTTGACAAATACAAGGAAGAAGAAGACTTTCTAACTAAAAGGATTGATGAGGCAAACTGGGGAGACATTTCTAAAAAGAATTATGAAATTCTCAACAAAATAATAGATGAGTACGAAGAAGATATTATACAGAAGAAAAATAAAGTTTAGACGCAATCAAACCGATTATCACCTTGGAAGGGTATATATACTTTTGAAAAAAGTATGACAATGTCAGAATAACTAATGCTCCCACAGATCAAGCAAGCTCTTAAGAAATCACTCAATCCTCTGACATAGATTCCATTGAAGAAGTAGACAGCGGTAGAACCAAACGTCTAGGAGTAAATATTTATGAGGAGGTATGCAGACAAAGTTTAGGGAATGCACAAAACAACCGCATCCGACCACCAAGTACAGAAACCCAAGAACCATCCATTTCAGGGGTTCAGACAAGAGCCAGAAGCAAGGAACAAGCCAGGGAGAAATCACAGACAACCAACTAGTTGTCAATCTATCAACCAAAAACCTAAACGTCACACATAACAAAATACTGAACAAAGGTCTTTCGTTTTGTCCCACAGCTCAATGGGATTTGACTCAAACCAAAATTGATCTGTTCAAGTTCATAAGGAGATTGAAATAACAATATTTCTTTGCAGACAAGGAAGTGACCAGACCACTGAACATAATGCAAGTCAAGACTAGTGACCGCACTGCCTAAGAATTTGAAACCATCCACCTGCTTTCTAACTTGTCAGAGGACGGCAGGACAGACCAAATCAGCTCACTTTCCGAAACAGCATCAGAACTAGGAATCGATATCTCACTTTCCAAAACAAGCAAACTATCAATAAAATCTAACGTCACACCGACACTTCCACCAGGTAAATCAATTGACCTGTTTTTTACAGCAGTGGAATGTGATCTTAACAAGGAATACCAAAAATATTTGTCCAAGAGCAAATATCTCTCTTCAAATACCACCTACAAATGAAAAGCCTTGTAAGAAACTCCACCAAGATAAAAACATAGTTACCAATGAGGCAGGTAAAGGTAGCAACGTAGTCATTCTAAACACGGATTACTACCTTACGGAAATATACTTGCAACTTGGAGATATCACCTGCTACGCAAAAACTAAATCGAAATCCGACCAAGGAGTTACATAAAAAACTGGGAGACCACCTTAATAAGTGGTACAGTAAAGACCTCTACCTAGGAAGAAAAACACTACCTACAAAACAAACATCCAGTAATTCCTACACTATATATTTCATAAAATCCACAAACTGGGCACTCCACCGAAAGGCAGACCTATTATTGCGGGAATCGATTCTCCAACCATTCATGAAAGACCTACCCACCAATCTAAGAGATACAAAAGACATTATCAGAAAACTAATAATATATTCAGTGGCAACCTGACTATGTACTTGCCACCATACACGTAAACAGCTTGTATACATCTATCAAGCACCAGGATGGCATAGAGCCAGTAAGGAAATGCCTATCAATTAGATCTGTGCACTACCTAGAAAGAAACCAAATGATCATCAAAATGCTTGAGTTCTGCCTGATGAGCAATTTATTCCTATTCAAAGGAGAGTTTTACCTGCAAGAACAGGGGACAGCGATGGGGGCTTATTTTGCCCCACTGTATGCCTTTCTCCTAATGGGAGAGGTCGAAAGACACTGGTTATGGAATTACCAAATTGAGCACCTTACGAGTAACATTATCCTTTGGGGACATTATATAGACGAGATTCTGCTTATCTGGCAAGGATCAGAGACAAACCTGAGATCATTTATTAACAGCCTCTCACCAAACAAATGGGGTATCACCGCGATCTACACTATCTCTAAGAAGGAACTAGAATTCCTGGATCTCACACTATATATTGAAGAAAAACGATCACAAACAAAAATTCACAGAAAGCCAACCGCAGCAAATTCAATTCTCCACGCTGCCAGCTGTCACCCGCATAGCATCATCTCCAACATTCCCTCTGGGGAAAATAGAAGAGCAAGAAGAAATTGCAGCAAACAAGAGGACTGAAATTAAATGACACCTTAGCCAAAGGGTATTTGATCTGAACAATCTGGCTAAGACACAGTAATAATTTGCAACCACAATCTGAGACTCTCTCCTTCAAGATAAAACACATGCAAAGAGCAAACCCACTATTCACTTAATTACTAGATACAGCAATGGTCATCAACACATTCGTAAGACTCTGAACAAAACTGGTCACTTCTCACCAGTAAACCCCCAATCATGGAAGACATCAAAACCTTTAACAACTAAGCTTTACACGAGCACCAAACTTGAGAGAAAAACTTTGCTCTTCCTTCCTCCATGAGAACAAAGAAATGACTAACTTTCTGAAATAATCAACAGGATTTTATACCTGTTGAAACTGCTCCATCTGCAAACTTGGTACACCTAAAACTAAGGGACTATCTATACATGGCCAACAATACAAAATACGGGACTTCATTTATTGTGAGAATACTAATGCGTTCTACTCAATAACATGTCCATGTAACCAACATTACATTGCAAGCACTATAAGGCCACAAGAATTAAGAATTCAAGAACAGTAACGCAAGATTCACAAAAATGATCTCTAATCTACCATCGGTGAAGCACTTTGATACATATCATCCCCATTAACACACTTTTTCTTTTTGTGGACTGGAAAAACTGAAACAACATCCCTTTGCGGGTAATCTGGAACTGCGACTATGGCAAAAAGAGAGTGCCCTAATCATCAAATTGAATATAGTGCAAAGGGGCCTGAACAAGGATGTTGAATGGCACTACTGGCTAGCATAGACTGGCATAGAACATGGACACTTGTGATTCATAGGATCATGCTAAGATGTATATACTCATGATCATGCTAAGATGTATATGCTCATGTTTTTGTCTACTATAATTGCAATGATGCCTCAATAATCCTTCAGATAACAACTGGGCCTTTTTGGCAAACTTATCTGCAGAGATCCCATCTGAGTGCAATTTATCATTTCACGCTTCCACCACGTCCAAGATGGAGACCATACCTGCTTGTTATGTTATGTTATGTTATGTTAAAAGTATTTATAGAGCGCACTAACACCAAACGGTTTCATGGCGCTGAGAGCAGAGGAGCGATAATGTTATAATGAACAGAAGCTTTACTCGTAGGCCTGAGAGAACAAAAGAGTCTTAAGAAGTGTTCTGAACTGGGCGTAGGAGGTAGCTAACCTCAGTCCAATGGGGAGAGCATTCCAAAATTGAGGGGCCAAAAAGAGAATCCAAGGCCACCATGTTTTTGCGTTTGAAAGTGGGGATGGTGAGCAGATTCAAATGAGAGGAGCGTAGTTCACGGTAGGGGACATAACGATGGATCCTAGAGGAGATGAATACTGGGCCAAGACCGGCAAGGGCTTTAAAGATGGTGCAGCCCAGTTTAAATACACACCGTTTAGCCACCGGGAGCCAATGCAGGCTCTTCATCAGGGGGCGGACGTGTTGGTATCTGGATTGACGAAAGATGAGCCTGGCTGCTTGATTTTGTACCAGTTGCAAGCGGTGGAGTTGGTATGCTGGAATGCCAACATAAAGTGAATTGGCATAATCAATACGAGAGATAACCAAGGCCAGAATGACTATGGTCAAGGCCTCGGTGGTCAGAAATCTACAGATTTTCCGAATTCTGCGTAGGTGGAAAAAGCAGGTAGAGACCACTGCACTAATCTGAGATTTCATGGACAAATCATTACTGATTATGACCCCTAGACTTTTTACAGATTCTGCTGGGCGAGGCGAGCTACCTAAGAGAGGGGGCCAAAAATTAGAATTCCACGGGTTGGCAATACCTCCTGTCAGGACCAGCTCAGTTTTATCAGGATTGAGTTTTAGTTGATTAGCGTACATCCATTCGCTAATATAACTCATAGTGGACTGGAAATTGGATACTGTGGTGTTAGAAGAATCAATTTCAAACACCAACTGGAGGTCATCAGCATAATTAAAAGTGACAACTCTCTTTTGCGTAAGGACCGAATTAGAGGAAGCATGTACAGATTAAACAGGAGGGTGAAAGGGAGGAACCCTGGGGGACCCCGCAAGTCAGCCTAGCTTTCTTGGCTGAGAAATTAGCGAGATGGACTGCCTGAGATCGATTATGTAGGAAAGAGGAGATCCACTTCAGGGCCAGACCCTGGATGCCAGCATTACTGACACGATCGATCAGGAGGTCATGATCGACCGTGTCAAAAGCAGCCGATAAATCCAAGAGCACCAGGGCCTGGGTGATGTTTTTATCGGCCCCTCTCCTAAGTTCGGTCCATAACTGCAAGAATGACTGACTCCGTAGAGTGTGCAGGTCTAAATCCTGCTTGATGGGGGTCAAGAAACTGAGAATGTTCAATAAATGAGCTCAAACAATTTGCTACGTGAGCTTCTAAGATCTTACTGAGGTAAGGAAGTAAAGAGATTGGGCGGAAGTTACTCAGGACCAAGGGGTCAGCGTTGGGTTTCTTCAAAATAGGGACGATTTCCGCATGTTTAAAGGTGTCTGGGACAATACCTTGTTTAAGAGAGTTATTGAGGAGTGAGAGGGGCGGATCTGGGCAGGTAAGGAAAGCCTCTTGTAAGATATGAGAGGGGCAGCAGTCAGTGGGGGAGCCTGATCCAATTTTTTTAGGAGGACAAAAACTCTTCCCTGGAAATCAGGGGATTAAATCCAACACCAGGGATTATTACATGTGATAGGGAGGGCAGTTGAAAGTGTGGAAGACGGAATATTGCTTTTGATGGTGGCAATTTTTTCAATAAAATACGAGTTCAGGGAGTCACATAATAATTGTGAGGGGACAGGTTTAGCTATCACTCTGTCAGGTTGTGTAAGTTCATCAACTATTGAGAAAATATCCTTGGTCTTAGTGGCTGAGTTTGTAATTTTCAAGGAAAAGTAAATTGCCTTGGTCTGAAGGATAGAGTTTTTATAGTCTTTTAGCAGGGTAACATAGGTGGCTTTTTTTTCAAGCGCATAATCTCGTCTCCAGCTGCGCTCGGCTTGCCTAAGTGCCAGTTTTTTTATTTTCAGATCGTCAGAGAACCAGCGTTGAGCGTCGTGAGGGCGTTTAAGTTTAGTTTTCTTAAAGGGAGCAACGCTGTTACTGGCTGAGACAAGCCATTGCTCAATGCTTGATACCTGATCGCAGAGGGAATCTAGTTCGGTTGGTGAAGTGGCTTTTAAAAATGTACAGAAATCGCCAATATTGGCCCGATTCCAGTTTCTAGCCAAATGATTACCCATCAAAGAGGGTTTAGTGAGGGGAGTACAGGCCATGGTAAATATGATATGATAATGATCTGACCATGTACATGGGGAAATAGATGGTTGTGTAATTTCCAAGTTGGAAGTCCAAATTTGGTCCAGGATATGTCCCTTGATATGGGTGGTATTATGTACATGTTGGATACAGTTCATAGCTGATAAGAGATCCGTGAATTCTATGGAGCTGGCACTCTCCTGTACATCAGTGGGCCAGTAATTGAAATCACCAATAATAATAATCCTAGCATGGTTAATGACTAGTTGAGAAATCATTTCACCTAACAATTGAGGAAATGAAGGCATGTGGTGGGGAGGTTGATAAAAGAGAGCACAAACAAAGGAAAAATGGGGCGATTCGAATTTCAAAATAAGGCTGTCGACCGAGGGTATACCAACGATCCCTAAAACAGTAAACCTAAGTTTATGATGAATAATTGCTGCAACCCCGCCCCCGGGCTTACCCGAGGGCCTGTTGGCCTGGAGTATGTAATAGCCTTTGGGAACTGCCGCGAGGATGTCAGGGGCCGACTCGGTAGTGAGCCAAGTTTCGGATAAAAGAAGGATATCCGGTTTGTCAGAATCGAGGAGCTTGTAAATATCAGTACGCAAAAAGGAGCCCTGCGATTTCTCCAACATCCTCACAAATACTTCTTGAAGATGACAATCTATTGAGGGTCTTGCAGGCTAACCTTTATTTTAACTATTTTATAAATAACAACTGTCTAAACCTTCCTGAATGTTACTAATTGAAGTATGTTGTATTGACTTAAGAGTCATTAAACCATACTTTTAGATGGCAACCACACTAACTACCAACAAAACATAGAAATTGGTCACCAAACCATAGTCCAATATGATGACCGTACAGAACGCCACCATAATAGAGTAAAAATTAAGAAGGGACTTCCGACTCCTTTCTACTTTTAAAATAGCGCCTACCCATTAAGCCGGCAGCGCATCGGAATGACGGCGGTCTGGGCTTTGACCCACTACCGGGAAGAGGGCCATTGAACCCTTACTTTAATGTCACTACACTCCCCTCCCCAGATCCGCGCAGACCCTGCACACCCGGATGTATTCTGAGGGCTCCATAGACGAAGTGTTCTTCGATACACTAATTATGCTGTGACTCACAGGTGTGCAACAGGATCAAAAACTCCACACACAGTCCAGTATTTTGATTGATTTAAGCCACGTAGGCCATGCTCACTTATTCATATCTCACAGTAGGAACACCCAGCGGTCTTGGTCAGACATGGTGTTGTCTATAATTTTATCCCTCACATTATCCTTTACCACGCAGGTCCCACAAGACTTGTAATCTATGATGGTCAGACCTTACAGTCGCCCATTTTAATGCTGCAGAAATTACTGGTCTTGCCTGACACACTAAATGATTACAAAGAGCAGTATTATTAGGAACGTCCGAATCAATTTACCACCCTACACTAATTTAAACTTGACATCCCCTAAAAAGCACTATAATAGTGTCACTCTCCCGTTGGAATAATAAATCAAACCCCGATTTGGGTTAAAAACATGAGGTCAGTCATCTATTTAGCATGCTCATCTTACAATATATTGGTTTAACCATTCATTGTCTATATATAAACAGCAATAATCCCCAACTTGTCTATTTGAAGGTATAGACCAACTAACACGAACACCCCTCCAAGATATGCTTTTTATGTGATGTACTGTTAAAGATTACTTTGTTATATCAGGTTCCAACTACTGTCCCCGAAATTCGCTATTAACAAAACTGCATCATGAATGGCAAAGAACTATTGGATTTATATTTGTGGAATAGGACAATTGCGGATATATATATTCTATAGAAAAGGTATTTCTATTTTGAAATTTATACAATGTAAAGTGCAATTTATCACAAAGTGGATATGGGCCTTTTCTTATCTCACTGCATATCTTTGGCTCTATACTTGAAGTAATATATTAAAAATTGGCTATGGTCTGTTTACTTTCTCATCTCACCACACCCGCTTTTAGTCACTTAGCTCACTTCACTTTGAGCCGTATGCCAGTACACAGCACTACTACAACACGCCCAGGCAATGGGATTACTTACCTTAATTCTACATGCCTCATGCTCTACTCCTTTAAAATTCGACCTACCTAACTAGGAGACCTCCAGGTGAATGAATGGAGACTATGGTTACTGCGACTGATGGAGACGCACCTTACACACTTATTTCTTTAATGTAAATATCACCTCATTCGGTCTAAACAGGCTATGTTTCTCTCATGTTCCTCTAATAATCCTAATGACTCATCACAACCATTCCATTTGTATATTTGCAGCCTTGAGAAAGCTCCAGGCTATCTAGCCAGTCAGGGGCGTGTTTAAGGCGTCCCTTCCTAATACCGAATCGCATCGGTATGTATGAATGTTTTGTGACCGCAATTACGGTTGCAAAACATTCGGATTTTACCACCTACTTCAAGTAGGTGGTAACCCATTCGCAAATGGGAAGGGGTCCGCAAGGGACCCCTTCCCCTTTGTGAATGTTTGTAAAACCATTTTTAAGAGCAGGCAGTGGTCTCACGGACCACTGCCTGCTCTTAAAAATGAAAAGAAAACTTTTCATTTTTCGTTTTGTAAAGCATCTCGTTTTCCTTTAAGGAAAACGGGCTGTTTTACAAAAAAAATAAGATTGCTTTATTGAAAAGAAATCACGGACATGGTGGTCTGCTGATCTCAGCAGGCCACCATCCCGTGATTTTTGCGATTCCTAGGGGGTCACAATTTGCGACCTACCTCAATATTCATGAGGTAGGTCATTAGCGACCCCCTAGGAATTGCAAAAGGTGTATTATACACCTTCATACATTGCATTTTGCGATTTCCTAATTGCGAATCCTTGTGATTCGCAATTAGCGACTCGCAAAATGCTAGCTACATACATCTGGCCCTGAATCTCTAACTACAAATAAAACAGACATTTCTAACAGAATAACAAAGGCTTCTTAGCATTTTTCAACCTTGGGTAGAAACACTTAACTACTTCTGCAAGGTAAACAGCGTTAACAACGCATGCGAAACAACGCATGGCGTTACAACGCGGTCGTTACAACAACCGCGTTGTTAGTTCGCATACCGTTACAACGCAAGTCGGAACAACGACTTGCGTTGTAAGGGGCAGAAGGTGTTGGATTTAAAATCCAACACCTTCCCTACTGTCCGCACAGACTGGAGTTGTGATCCAGCGGGTTACTAGCAACAAGCATTCATACACTAAATACTCACCTGGGCCTATTCATTCACACTAACTAGCAATCACCGCTGGTGGGAGTCAGTTGTACTCTTTATCAAAATCCCTGCTACCAATTACCTTTTCTGATTGAAGAGTAATGACTTACCAATGGACCTTTGATAACTGAGGTTGATATGAGATCATACAAAACATATTTTCATTAAACACCTGAAATAACCACTGACTCAGGAAGTTTTAAAGTGTTTATCTAAAATTATTTAGCAGAGTAAAATACAAACCACATGATACTTAATCACATCTCAAGGAGGAAGCACACTATATAGTCACCTATTAATTACAAATGACGGCCCTCAGAAAAGAGAGGATAGAGACAGCAGTACAAACTAAAAATTACGCATTTATAGTTACCTAAAGGTGTGAAAACCAAACCCCTTGGCCAAGGAGTTGGAAAGAGGGTCCCCAAGAAAGGATGAAGACCAAGACCTCCGGACTGGGTTCAGGACAGGATAGATGACCTCTCTACCAACGACGCCTGCATCGTTCCCCTCTCTGGCAATTCGTTCCTCCTCGTGGCTCATCCGCGTCTCCCTCTAATATGGTCCGCCGCCCCCACCTCACGACCTCTTCGGACAGCGATTCAGTCTGCTCTGTTCTGCAATAGCATCGGTTCTCTGCTACAGCATCTATGTCCATCTGCTCTCACACTAAGCTAATTCTATATCTATTATACCCGTCTATGCCCATGTACCTCCCATTAATGTTTAAAAATTATGGGCCCACTAATTCTGATTGGGCAGGGACAGGGGGTTGATCCTCACACCATGTCAATTTAGTTCAATTTTCTTAAGCCCATTGTTTTAGAATCCCGCCCCTCTCAATTAATACATTTGCTTTATTTCCCACCCGTTTCACACCAATATTAATACAAAATATATATAAAATGTATCATTTCATAGGACATTTAGTTGAACTCTGAAGGTGATCAGCGGGTCATGTCCTTGGACATCCTCCAAGTTGACTTCATCGCTTTGCTTTGTTAGTTTTCAGAGCGCATGCTCTCGTGCTGCTGTTTAGCCAACCCAGGCCCACTTTACGAACTAATAGAAAGTCAAAGAAGAAACATATTAAAATCAAAAATAAATGTTTTCACTGTATACCTCCCACTTCTACACTAATCCACTTTTTTTATAAATGTCTATCCCGCATTAATAGCTTTAGAATACCACATTATTAATTGCAGCAATGCGAAAGCTTTAGCATGTGAGAACATTAAAGCGGCCATTTTAGCATACACTGCGCAGAAGCAAAAATTCCCTCCAAGCAAAGAAAGGCGTCATGCCACGTGACATGGTTGACACATGCGCAGTAGAATTCCCGTGTTTTAACGGCCATTTTGGATTAGACGAGGATTACTTATTAGTGGGAAACACATAGGCAAGCATCTTCTAGATAAAATATGTTGTGTTGCACATTATTAATAAAGACATTAGAAGGGTTTTAGTACAAATTAATTAATACTGTGAGAGGATTGCTTCCGAGCAAGTCTCATTGTGGGTCCTTGCTCCATCAATCCCCTCTCTGATGGCGTTTCTGAGCCATCAAAACTACCTACAACCAGATGGCAACTTTAGCATATTTCAGTCACATTTTCATTTTTACACTGTCCATTCTTATCTTTTCCTTTCAGTTTCTTGTAAATTTCACTTCTCAGGTCTTCTAATTCAATCTCTTCAAATTTTCCTCCTTTTTACAACATTTGCACAATATCATTGTTGACAATACTGTTATTGCTATTCCCACTAATGGTACTATTATTTGACCTATAAGTCCTTTCCCTACATTAGTAAACCAGGTACCTATTGACGCAATGCTATTTGTCAATCTTTCCCATACACTATCAACTTCCAGTGGTTTCAGTTCCTTCTCAAGTTTATTAATATTCTTTATATGTGTTCCGATTTCTGTACTTTTGTCGGGCATATACGTGCAACAATGTTTCGTTTTCAACATTTTACAGACTCTGCCCTCTTTTGCATAACCATGGATCTAATTGCAACCATCTCAGCATTAATCATTAGAAATCCTCCAGCAGTATCCGTTGATAAACGATCAACCACTGTAGACAATTTACATATTCTCCTTGAGTTCAGAATTACTCCCACTGAAGGTATCAATGCACCAAATATATCACTTACGATTTCTGAAAAACTAGCTCTCTTACGTGTTAGTTCACTATTATTTTCATTGCTCCCAGTGTTTCTTTTAACGTGGTATATTTTTGGAAAAACTATTCCAAAATAACAACTTCCATACCACCGTGCGGGAAGCCTAAAGTAAGCCTTATTCCCACACACATAATATATTCCAGGAAAAACTGAATCCGTTCCTCCTTTTAGTCCCCAACCTCCAAGAATTAAGAAATTGTGTTCACATTCACTGGTACCAATAAAAACATTGTTATATTCAGTCTTTAACCTATGAAGACAAATTTTCCCTGTCTTTACAAAATCTAGAGCCATAGCAGCTTGAGCCCTGCCAGGTGTATAAATACCCTCTTTCTCAGCCCAAGGTGGAAGGTGAGCTTTATGCTCAGATGCTTTCTTTTGAAAATTCTGTCTTCTATTTTCAACTAAGTTTAGAAATATCTTTTCTTCTTCACGTAATGAACAGGTTAGATTGCTTCTATGTGCATGTGTTATGTCTATTGACTTCATCGTTAAGAAAAATACTCCCATAAATCGTGCATCTTGACTACTAAGCACTGGGTTCAGATTCTTCCGAATAGGAACCTCTGAAAATATCACATCTACATTTGAATAATAATACTGAAGTTTCCCTGTTCTATAAAATAAACTAGTTAGCACACTACATGATATACCATAAGTTAAAGGCAAATGATGATAGGTTAGACCTTCTGCTACTGATTCAGGTAACTTCATACAGACATAACAATCACTAACATCCATTGTATATACATACTGAAACAATAATTTAGTAAAAACATTTAAGCTAGTATCATTATCTGTTACAATGTGGCGAAAATCTGGTTCATCTTCTGCTTCTATTTCTACTCTATCACTTTTCAAGTTATCTATCCTTCCCTTGGTATCGGTGTTATTCTTTTTGTCCATTATCATAAGGTAAGGAATTGCTACAATCACAACTAACCACACTATAAGCACCACTACCAGACTACATATGCATATAGCATAGCATCTTTTACAACATTTCTGTTTCGGTCTCCCAGAAACTCTGTCGTCAGCCTTTTGTCCAAGAAGATTTCTCTTCTTTCTTTTTCCTTCAAAACTTTAACGTTATCAAGGTGGTTTCACTTATTTTTCATAAGTCAGCTCTGCACTTGTTCCTTCGTCACCACTTTCACTATTCTCTGAACTTTCGCAGTCTTTGAGAATTACATAAGTCCAATCAGGACCTTTAAACTTATTGTTCACGATTTTCAATCTTTTGCTTTTTCGTTTTTCAGTCCCACTTGTTTGTCCAGATAAGCTTGTTACTTCATTTACTTGTTCTAGGTCTTCACTTCGTGTTACTATACGATATTTCACTCTTTTAATAACACTAGGCCAATGATCACCCTTTCTGACTTTCTTGGTTTGCACTGTACCTTCACCTTCTGAGTCTTTTCCAAATACTCCTTTATTCACATTAATGTGTGGCACACTTTGTTTCTCTTTGTTTTCAGTTTCCCTCTCTATCTGCCCTTGTTCAGGTCTTATTGTTGTTTCTTCAGTTGCCTGAATGTGCGTCTCTGCTAACTGGCCCTGTTCAGGATTGACGTTTTCATGCTTGATATTTTCAGGCTCGATGTTTTCTTGGTTTTCTTCTCCCTGAACGTGATTTTCTTGTCCTAACTGGTTCTGATCAGGGCTTATTGCACTTTGTACTTCTGCAGCCTGACCGCGTTCTTCTGAACCTGTCTGTCCCTGCTCAAATCCTGTTGTTTCGTTGTTAGTTTGAGCCCAATTTCCTTTCCCTATCTGGGCCTGCTCAGGTTCCTTTATAGTTTCAACTTCCCTTTCCTGAGCTTGTTCTTCTTCACCTATCTGGTCCTCTCTAATTTCCTCTAATCTAGCTCTGCTCCTTGTTTTGATAAAGACTTCAGGTATAACAACCACTGGTATCCAGTCATGACTTGTGCTCGGTTGTTCTTCTTCAGCTACTTCTGAATCTATCACTTGGGATTCTTCAGCTGTACAACCTTCTGCTTCCTCAGTTATTGATGCTGACTGAGAATCTCTCTCTTCAGGAGCTGACACCCTTTTGGTATGTCTTACATGAATCCAATTAGGTAAACCTGCACATTTCACTGCTGTGTTTGTAACCAATATAACCTGACAAGGTTCGCCCCACCTGGGTGATAAACACGTTTCTCTGGTGTGATGCTTCACTACCACCCAATCTCCGGGGTTCAGATCCTGCTCTTGTTCCAGCTGCCTGGAAACTGCGTCTTCTCCAACCTGGTGAGAGACAGAACGCACTAGGTCAGCCAATGCTTTGCAATAATCTAGAACCATATCATCAGTTATATTCAGCAGTTTATTGCCAGGTACATGGGCTTGTCTCATTGCTCTTCCCATGATGATTTCATGAGGACTCAATCCTGTATTTCTATCAGTCCCATTAAGACAAGAGGCAACGCATCTGGCCAATTTAACGATGTGGATGCACACATTTTTGACAATCTTGATTTTATTGTGCCATTCATTTGTTCAACAACTCCAGAAGCCTCTGGGCGGTATGCACAGTGCAATTTTTGTTCAATTTTGAATGCTTCACAGATTATTCGAATTACATCGTTATTGAAGTGACTCCCTCTATCTGATTCCAAAGTTACTGGGAAACCGAACCGTGGAATGAGTTCTCGTAATAACAGTTTTGCAACTGTTATGCTGTCATTCCTCCTGGTAGGGTAAGCCTCTACCCACCTTGAAAACAGACACACTATGACAAGTACATATTTCAGTCCTTTACATGGTGGTAACTGAATGAAATCTAACTGCAATCTCACAAATGGGCCTTCTGCCTTTCCGATTTTTCCCAGTCCAACTACTGTTTTCCTTCCTGGATTATTCATTTGACAAGTTAAGCACCTCTGGCAAAGGCTCTCTGCTGCAGCCCTAAACCTTGGATTGTACCAACTTTGTCTGAAAAGTCTAATCACGGCATCTCTACCTCCATGATACATTCTGGCCATGTGTGAAATCAGGCAATCAGGCATGACTGGTCTGCCATCTGAATAAACCCACACATCATCATCTGTTCTTCGGGTACACCCTATTTTTATCCAAACATCCTTTTCACTCTCTTCAGCATCATCCTGCAATCGTCTCACATCATTCCATTTTTCAGGTGTTGAACATAGCATAAGTTGGCAGCTGATTCCCATTCTTTCAACTTTTCTGTTTACTGCCATTCTATTTCTGGCACAGTGTTGAGCGATTAGATCTGCATATCTGTTACCGGCTACCACCCAGTCATCTCCTGACTGGTGTGTGGCACATTTCACCACTGCCAATTCTTTTGGTGATTGTATTGCCTCCAATAATTCTTTTACAAACTGCCCATTCTTGATTGGGGATCCTGAAGAAGTAATGAAATCCCTCTGCATCCACAGTTGGCCAAAATCATGCACAACCCCGTAACCATATTGTCTAGCAGTAAATATGGTCACTTTTAAATTTTTCCAAATTTTGGAGGCTTTAATCAAAGCAACTAATTCAGCTACTTGTGCAGATTTGACTCCTGGTAAATAGGATGCTTCAACTATTCCGGTGAGTTCACATACAGCATATGCTGCACTCAATTTGCCATCTTCATGCCTTAGGCATGAGCCATCCACAAATAGCTCCCTGTCTGGGTTCTTAAGAGGCATTTCCTGTATGTCAGGGCGCGGCTTGGTACACAACTCTGTGACTTCCAAACAGTCATGTTCTGTGTCGTCCCTGACTTCTTCGCAATATGGATCTGGTAACAATGTTGCAGGATTTACAACCGTGCACCTAGCTATGGTCACATTCTCAGCTCCTAGAATTATTCGCTCATATTTTGTCATCCGACTAGGGGTAAGATGCTGGGTTCTGGTTCTTGTCAACAAAATCACAACTGCATGTGGGACGAACACTTTAACAGGGTGTCCCATTACTATTGACTCACTTTGTTCAATGCTCATACAGGTAGCAGCTACTGCTTTTAAGCAGCCTGGCAATGCTGCAGCCACTGGGTCTAATGTAGCAGAAAAATATGCTATAGGACATCTGTCCAGTCCATGTCTTTGTGTTAAGACTGAAAGTGCACAACTTTCTCTTTCATAGCAAAATAATGTAAATTCTTTTGTATAGTCAGGCATGCCCAGAGCTGGTGCCTCACACAAAGCATTTCTTAATTTTACAAATGCACTGGCACTTTCATCATCCCATTCAACTGGATCCTTTGCCTTCTTTTTGGTTAACTGAATTAAAGGCTTTGCTAGTAGAGAAAACCCTACAAACCATTGTCGACAGTATCCTACTATTCCAAGAAACATTCTCACCTCTCTTTGTGTTACTGGCATTTTCATTTGCTTAATTATTTTTATTCTCTCAGAGGTTATTCTTCTCTTTCCTCTCTCAATTTGGTGTCCCAAATACTTAACTGCCGTTGTACAAAATTGTAACTTCTCAGGTGACCCTTTGTGACCTTCCTCAGCCAAATGATTGAGTAATGCAATTGAGTCGGCGACACAATCTTCATGAGTTCTAGATGCAATTAACAAATCATCCATATATTGTACCAGGACTGAGTTCCTGGGCATTACTACTTTTTCTAGGCACTTTTTCAGTATCTGATTAAAAATGGAGGGCCTTTCTGTGTACCCCTGAGGAACACGATTCCACACATAAACGTGATTTTCAAATTTGAACGAAAACAAATACTGACTATCTGGATGCAATGGAATTGAGAAAAATGCTTGGCACAGATCAATTATGGTAAACCATTCTGCGTTCCATGGTATTTGGTATAGGATTACTGCAGGATTTGGTACTATAGGACAACAAGGTACCACAATTTTATTAATTTTCCGTAAATCTTGAACAATTCTATATTTTCCAATTGGCTTTTTCAAACCCATGATTGGCGAATTACAAGGACTACTCATAACTTCTTTTAATATACCTTGTTTCACCATTCTGTCAATTTCCTCAGTAACTCCTGCTTTCACTTCAGCACTCATTTTATACTGTCTGGTATTTGGGAAAATTGCGCCTTCCTTTACAGTTATCTTTACTGGGTCTATATTTGCCATCAGAGCTACTTCTTTTCCAGTAAAATCCCATACTTTTGAACTCACTGTAGTTTTTAACTCTTCTGGTAATTCATCTTTGGTTATCAAGGAGAACATTTCATCTACCTCCGTACCTTGCTTTGCTATCATGAATTTGTAAACATGATCTTCATCCGGGGTCTGTATTGCAACACCATCCGGTGTGCAGAAAATAGTGCAGTTCATTTTGCACAGTAAGTCTCTGCCCAGTAAATTTACTGGACTAGAGTCACACACTACAAATTGTTGCATTTCTCGGAAGTTTCCGATTCTTACTTCCATGGGTTCGGTAAGGGGTGTTCTAATCTTTTGATTTGCTACACCTACAACTTGGATAGCTTCTCCAGAGAGAGGGAGGTCTGGGATGTCTGCTGTTCTTACAGTAGAACTGGTAGCACCAGTGTCCAAAAGAAAGGTGATATCATTACCTTTTACTTTCCCTTCAACATATGGACCTGACTGATCTACCGGCAAGGATGCGCCAAGTACGCACTCCTTCTCCCCCTCTCTTAGGCACCGTCATTGATAATTATATGGATTAAAATCATCCTGTAAAAGAAACTGTGAAGTTACATATTCATTCTTACCACTTCCTCCTTGATATCCGACGTCTGTACCGTGCTTTGCTCTGCTTACATTACCCTGTATAGGGGCAGGTGGCAACTGACTCTGATGACTTACACCCTGCTGTGAGTCATTCTGCGTCTGTGGATTTAAATTATGATTTGGGCCATTATTATTTTGAATCTTTTTACATTCGTTCTTCCAATGTCCCAACTTTCCGCATCCATGACAAGGAAATTTCTTTTTAGCCTCTTCTCTACTCATTCGTCCTCTTACCTTTCCACCATTTCCTGTGTCAGCATTCGATCCAGATTCTTTTCCCTGACTTTCAGATGGGTTATCTAAATTAATTCCCTGTCGCTCAGCCATTTTCACTTGAGCCCACATCACCTTTTCTTGTAGTTTCTTATGTCTATCCTCAATGTCATCCCCACAATATTTAGCATATTTCAAAATCTCATCGATAGGTTTTCCCTGCCAGCATAACATATGTTGCTTAATCATCTGACAAATCTCTGGTTTTAGACCATAAACAAATCGATAGACAAACTGACTCATATTTTTGTCTCCAATATCTTCAAAGCCACTATACTGTTTAAACACCTGTAATAGTCGTTCATAATAGGCATGTACCGATTCATTTGCTTCTTGGGTAGTTCTGTCTATTTTCACCCAATCTGTTTCTTTGGGTGGTATTTTCCCTTTCAAGTAAGTGATTACCTGGTGATACTTTTTCATCACATCATTTGATGGGGCACCTGTCTTTGGATCCCTAGGATACTCTTCACTAGGCCAGTCGATTGTAATTTTACAGTCTGTCCATAAATCGGCAGGTACCACTATGTCAAACAAACCATCTAGGTCCTTTAACAAAACCTTTGAAACCTCCACGAACCTCTCAACTTGCTTGTACCATTCAATTGGTTTTTCTCTCAATTTTGGAAAATCATTTGTAAATGACAAAATGTCTTGCCTACTCCATGGGACATGGACATAGCCTCCTCCTAGAACCTCTCACATTGGATACATCTGTTCTTTCTTTCCCGTTTCCTTCAATAAATACTCAGATGTCATTCTATTTGAACGTGCTTCTTCCTTTTTCTTTGTCCATCTAGTTTTCCATCTATCCAATTCTCCCCATTTCTGTAAGACTGTCATTAATTCTTTAACTTGTAATTTTCTACCAGATGTATTCATATTTTCTAAGTCTTTGTCAGTAAATTCTGCTCTATATGGTCTCTGCAACACTTTTGACTTCCTTATTTCAATTCCCATCTCTGAGGCCAAATCCGTTAACTTTTCATGGAATATTTTTACATTTCTGGTTATGCTCCTACCTACGAACAATAGTTCTTCTTCACTGTAGGTATTTAGACGATCTACTCCTACGTTGCCTGCTATCATTTCTTCTAACTCAACTTTTAGTTTATAAATGTCCAAGATCTTTGGGGGTGAACTCTGTCTGTCTATTCCTTGTGCCCATCTTTCTAAGTCTTCTGGAGTTACTACTGTTGCACTTTTAGTTCCTGAAGATGTTATTATATTTACATCCTTTGAGCAACCAGGTGTGATTCTTCTGGGGGTGCTATTTGCGGATTCTCGAATAGGCAAATCCATTAGTGAAATCATAGATTCACAGTCACTGATATGATCATCAATTATTACAGCTTCATTTTTAGGAATATCCATAGGTGTAGTCATAGCTAGAGGCTTCGGGCAATTCATTTTGTCTCCGTATAAAGGGACCACGGGACCAATGGTTACAGGTAAAGTCAGAGATTCAGGATGTACATTCAACTGTGTTATTTTCTGTATTAATTCTGCTCTGTTTCTGTCTAAAGCCTCTCTTTCCTTATCCTGAAGTACTCTATTAACTGGTGGATTATGCAGTACTCGAGGTACTAACGGAGTTCTCAAAACAGGTGCACTTGGAGTACATCCACCCAACTCTTCCTGGTATGGTGGAGGGTTCTTTAATATTTCTTCCATGAATTCATCTTCGGATTCTCCAAACCCTGTCATGTGTTTAGTCTTTTCTTTGCATTTGCTCCCTAGCTGCTCATCAGCCATAAATACTGGATACAAACCCTCAGTAATCATCGCTCGTCGCCACTGTTTCATCTGACTTTCTCTTGTCCCATTCTGGTATCTAGGGAAAAATCTCCTATAACCCCTATTACTCCTGGGTCTATCACGCACAAATGCTTCTGTTTCCCACTCTTCTAGGGCTTCGTACTGCGTTACTCTTGGTCTGGGTTCTAATTCATTCATTCTCATTCTTAAATTTTGAAGAACTCTCCCATTGAATGTGCCATTCTCTGGAAAAGCTAGTACTCCATCATCTTTTGTATATTCTATCCAATTTTCTAACCATACACACGTATGATAACCGCTCTCCATCATCATGAATGAGGCGGGCGTTTTTGCTTGTGGAATGAGAATTCCTTCCCTAGTTTTGATTGGCTTATCTTTCTTAAAATAATTTTTAATCTTTTGTAAGAACGACAATTTTCTCTTTTCTCCGTACATTTTGGGTAAATATCTATTTATTGAATTATATTCTGCAAAACCTAAGAATCTCCAGTCTGGACGTGTTCCTATCAAAGTCGGATCGTGTTTCCACATACAATCTCCACTGTCCACTAATATTTCAATATCTATTCTGACAATCAATAGAATTCCAGCTTACATTTGTCTCGGGACCAATCCTAGCACTGCTTTTCTGTGACGTCTATTCACTCTCTCTGACGACCCCTCCTTTACAATCTGCGCGTCTCTGTCCCTCGCTGTGTCAACCAATCCCAGCGCGGCACCTGTGACGTCAGTATTACTACTGACCCCTCCTTTACAAGACTCGTTCCACGCCCACTGTTTCAGCCAATCTCAGCGCAGCGCTTGTGACGTCAGCTTCTACTCCGGCAGCTGACCCTCCCTTTACAAAAATCGTACGCAAACTTTAATTCCTCAACACTTTTCATTAAAATTCAGTAACAACATAAAACATTCGCTATCTTGTCAGTTTCCCTAAATTAAAGGATAGATTTTCTCACACTTAGTAAAACTCTTCCGTTTACTAGACATACACTACGAGCAAAACCCTTCCGTTTACTCTTCACATAAGCTTCAGAAACACCTGCTACTCCTTCAATGTTACCCTTTCTAGGTGATATAACATCAAAATTTCACCAGCATATTCCTTTGCTGTCACTCATACACACACAGAGTCCCTAACAAGTACTGATAGCCCTGCTTAACTTTTCAGTACTATTTCTGCCTGACAGATAACCTCACTGCAGTATGGTTTCCACTTACCATCCGCTATTCAGTTTCCCCGGGGATTTCTAGACAACCTAAAACAAAACTTTTAAAACGGATGTTAGTTCATAAAAATAAAATTCTCATTACCCAGTTAACAAAGTATAACTATCCTCTGATAGCCAGAAAACTGATCCAGCGGGTTACTAGCAACAAGCATTCATACACTAAATACTCACATGGGCCCAGTCATTCACACTAACTAGCAATCACCGCTGGTGGGAGTCAGTTGTACTCTTTATCAAAATCCCTGCTACCAATTACCTTTTCTGATTGAAGAGTAATGACTTACCAATGGTTGATAACTGAGGTTGATATGAGATCATACAAAACATATTTTCATTAAACACCTGAAATAACCACTGACTCAGGAAGTTTTAAAGTGTTTATCTAAAATTATTTAGCAGAGTAAAATACAAACCACATGATACTTAATCGCATCTCAAGGAGGAAGCACACTATATAGTCACCTATTAATTACAAATGACGGCCCTCAGAAAAGAGAGGATAGAGACAGGAGTACAAACTAAAAATTACGCATTTATAGTTACCTAAAGGTGTGAAAACCAAACCCCTTGGCCAAGGAGTTGGAAAGAGGGTCCCCAAGAAAGGATGAAGACCAAGACCTCCGGACTGGGTTCAGGACAGGATAGATGACCTCTCTACCAACGACGCCTGCGTCGTTCCCCTCTCCGACACTTCATTCCTCCTCGTGGCTCTTCCGCGTCTCCCTCTAATATGGTCCGCCGCCCCCACCTCACGACCTCTCGGACAGCGATTCAGTCTGCTCTGTTCTGCAATAGCATTGGTTCTCTGCTACAGCATCTATGTCCATCTGCTCTCACACTAAGCTAATTCTATATCTATTATACCCTTCTATGCCCATGTACCTCCCATTAATGTTTCAAAATTATGGGCCCACTAATTCTGATTGGACAGGGACAGGGGGTTGATCCTCACACCATGTCAATTTAGTTCTTTTTTCTTAAGCCCATTGTTTTAGAATCCCGCCCCTCTCAATTAATACATTTGCTTTATTTCCCACCCGTTTCACACCAATATTAATACAAAATATATACAAAATGTATCATTTCATAGGACATTTAGTTGAACTCTGAAGGTGATCAGCGGGTCATGTCCTTGGACATCCTCCAAGTTGACTTCATCGCTTTGCTTTGTTAGTTTTCAGAGCGCATGCGCAGGTCACATGGCTCTCGTGCTGCTGTTTAGCCAAACCAGGCCCACTTTACGAACTAATAGAAAGTCAAAGAAGAAACATATTAAAATCAAAAATAAATGTTTTCACTGTATACCTCCTACTTCTACACTAATCCCCTTTATTTATAAATGTCTATCCCGCATTAATAGCTTTAGAATACCACATTATTAATTGCAGCAATGCGAAAGCTTTAGCATGTGAGAACATTAAAGCGGCCATTTTAGCATACACTGCGCAGAAGCAAAAACTCCCTCCAAGCAAAGAAAGACGTCATACCACGTGACATGGTTGACACATGCGCAGTAGAATTCCCGCGTTTTAACGGCCATTTTGGATTAGACGAGGATTACTTATTAGTGGGAAACACATAGGCAAGCATCTTCTAGATAAAATATGTTGTGTTGCACATTATTAATAAAGACATTACAAGGGTTTTAGTACAAATTAATTAATACTGTGAGAGGATTGCTTCCGAGCAAGTCTCATTGTGAGTCCTTGCTCCATCAGTTGGAATACTAAATTATACTATTCCAACATCCAACGCCCCTTACAACGCAAGTCGTTGTTCCGACTTGCGTTGTAACAGTATGTGAACTAACAACGCGTCGTTGTAACGACCGTGTTGTAATGCCATGCGTTGTAAACGCATGCAAAATAAGATGGCATATTCCTTCTGCAAGTGTCATAGTGGATGTCACTGCCTCTGGAGCTCCTGCTGGTACCCGGGGAAGTGACACCTGGTTAGACAGTGTACAGCCGTGGTGTGGGGTGGGGCAAGCATATCCTCACCTTCCATCGGGATGCGGTGATGCGGGCAGGGCAGGCTGCCTCTGCTCGGGATCCAGCCTGGGCAACACTGTCCTCTGATCCTGCAGTAGGTTGGAGGTAAGTTAGTGATGGCTTAAGCACTCTCCTGAACCAGTGGGGTTGGAGCACCTGGGTCATGTTTGCTGGGTTTACACTTCCTGTCAGCTGCATTAACACAAGCCCTACTGAGTCTGCCTCAGCCTTCCCGTGTTCCTCTGAACCATCCCCACACTAAAAAAGCTTGAAAAGCAAATTCAGCAGAGGCGCTTTGCTCCAGTGGGACTCTGCCTCCACTCTGATGATTGTTCCACTATCAAGTAAATGCACTAATGAACACCACAATATTCCAGCAATAAGTAGAGTCTGGTGTTGAGCACCTTGCCAAATTCGATGTATTTGGTTTGGGGCTGACAGTGAGGAAATTCAAAAACTCATTTAACCCACCACATCAATTTTTGTTACTCGTGCCCTTTACTTAACTGGTACCATCTGTCCTCTATGTCTGGATAGGGAAAGAGCCCACAGAAAAGAAACCCTGAATCTTACCAATGGTCCTGTGTTATTTGTCTCACCTTACGCCGGGTTTGGATATTGAGTTAGTACTACTTTGAGTGGTGGGTTTTAGACCCCACGTGTAAAATTTAAAAACGCTAAACTACCAGCCTTATAATGCCATTTGTGTTTGGGCTAAAAGCCACGATTAGATTAAGTTGTCTCACACGTAAAATGGTGCCAGTTGGCAGCTAAGTACACGTTTGCACAGTGCTATGAAAATGCCTTAAGCTTAAGACAGCGTTTTATGACATTGCTGCTGTGTCCCAACTTTTTTCAAGCCAAAATAAAATAAAATAAAATATATTTCTATTGAAATGCTACTCTGTAGATTTCATAATAAACACCAATGACACCCTACTAGTGTGAAGGCCGATGCCTAGTATGTAGCTTTTGTTCTTCGAATGTAGCTTTAGAACTTGTAATGTGGTGAGATTTTGTCACCTGGAATATCACTTTGGTATATGGAACATCTATTTGGTATCTGGAACATCATTTGTTGCATGGGGCATAGCTGTGTTACCTTGACATTTTGGTACCTGTGATGTCACATGGGTCATATATTTCTGCCCTGAGTGTAACTTTGGTGCATGAAATGTAAATTTTTAAGCATTTATCTAATGAGCTCAACCATAAAAGGGAATAATGGCGACCTACGGTGACAGTAGGTGTCATAAGCTGCCCCACAGCCATCAACAGCAATCAGCACTCAACGCCAACCCAGGCAGCAGCAGGACGCTCCCGTCTGCACGGCTCCAGGCTCCCAATTAATGCCCTGTTGCTCGACAAAAATAATAAATCGACACCCGTGACATCATGCACCTCCAAGCTGCCTCCATATCGGGCTGATTAGTCATTACCGACGAGTTGCATCGTTAACCTTAGTAACTTCTGAGACGCACTTCGGTCACCATTCACGCCCGCCGATTGTAACCTTCATTTTCACCGGCTGCCGGCTTTTATACTTCTTCTGAATGCCTCAGCGCACCTCGATTGATTCAGCTTGCTCACCTTGTCCTGAAGTTGAACCCCAACAATTGGGTTCGAAACGCCGACCACCCAACAACATGAACTCCTTTCACTATGCATAAATCTTTGTGGAGTTCCTAATACTGTTGTCAATGCGATGCCTTTTTAAAACTTCACTATCACCCATCACGTCACGCTTTTTTTCACTTTATATGTGAGCACCTGAATCGTATACAGACTTGTAAATAAATGCTTGTCATTTCCATGACCTACATGACCCTCTGTAGATCCTTTCTTTCTGCTCCTACCTGAATTAATTTCATATCCTTAAAAACACAGTGCCCCCTCCGGGGTACTTCTTGCTTTGGACCATTAAGGCCACACCTGAACCATTGTTCTCTAAATATACCACAGCCATCAAAAGCGGTGGAAATGCCTTAATACTTATTTTCTCCTAATCTGAAACCACAAGGATTTTGGCCTTCATACCTAGAGTACAATAAAGTCAATCAATCACTCAAGGATTTATAAAGCGCAGCAAAACACCTGTGAGGGTCTCAAAGCGCTGGAGTTGCCAACTGCTGGCAGTCATCCTGTTAATTCGAACATCCAGGTCTTGAGTCCTTTCCTGAATTCCCAGAGTGATGAGGATGTCCTGAGGTGCAGGGGAAGGTTGTTCCAAGCTTTGGCCTCCAGGTGTGAGAAGGAGCATCCTCCGCTGTTGCCTTGGTGGATCCTGGGGGTATCTGCGAGGAAGAGGCAGGTGGATCATAGGTGTCTGGTCAGTTGGTGAAAGGTCATGTGTATGTTGATGTATGCTGGTCCTTCGTTGTGCAGGACTTTGTATGCATGGGTCAACATCTTGAACTGGCATCTCTTCTGGATCGGGAGCCAGGGTAGATTCTTGAGGTGCAGTGTGATGTGGGTCCGTCTGAGGAGGTCGAGGATGACTCTTGCTGCTGACTTTTGTGTTGTCTGTAGTCTCTTCAGGAGGCGAGCGGTGATTCCTTCATAAAGTGTGTTCCCATAGTCCAGCCTGCTGGTGAGGAGGGCCTGTGTGATGGTCCTTCTGGTGTTAACTGGGAGCCACCTGAATATCTTGTGGAGCATCAATAGGGTGTGGAAGCAGGTGGATGAGACTGCGTTTACCTGTTTCTTCATAAATAGCCTGCAGTCCAAGATGATGTCGAGGTTGCGGGCGTGGTCTGTCAAGGGTGGGGGGGTCAAGTTCAGAGGGTAACCATGCATCATTCCATAGCGAGGTGCTGCTCCTAAAGATGAGGACTCTGTCTTATCCATGTTGAGCTTGAGACAGTTGTCCTTCATCCAGTCGCCGATGTTCATCATACATCTCTGGAAGTTGGCTCTGTTGGTGGAGGGGTCGTCTGACAACGAGAGGATGAGCTGGGTGTCATCAGCTTAGGAGATGATGTTGAGTCTGTGTGACCTGACGGTGTTTGCCAGGGGGTCACATACGTGTTTCCGAGGATGGGGCTAAGGGACTATCCTTGGGGGACACCGCAGATGATCTTCTTGGGTTTTGAGGTGAATGGCAGGAGACGGAATCTCTGGGTTCATTCCGGTGAGGTATGAGGCGATCCATTTGAGGGCGTCTCCCTGGATTCTGATGTGGTGGAGTCATTGATCAAGAAGTGATGGGAGACAGTGTCAAAGGTGGCTGACCGGTCCAGGAGGATGAGGGCTGCCATTTCGCCGCAGTCCAGGACGGCCCTGATGTCGTTGGTGGCTGCGATCAGGGCTGTCTCTGTGCTGTGGTACACTTGGAGTCCAGATCGAGAGCGGTCCAAGAGGTTGTTGTGTTCCAGGTGTCTGGTGAGTTGCTGGTTGATTGTCTTCTCGAGAACCTTTGCTGGAAAGGGCAGCAGGGAGCTGGGCCGGTAGTTCTTCAGTTATGCTGGGTCGGCGGATGGTTTCTTCAGTAGGTGCCTCACTTCTGCATGTTTCCAATCCATAGGGAAGGAGGTCACGATGATGGAGTTGATGGAGGTGTTTCTAGACCTTGTCTGCAATCGTCTTGCTCCTGAGGTTGAAGATGTGGTGGGGACAGGGGTCCGTGGGTACTATTAAGTGCACGGAGTTCATGATAGAGATTGTGGCTTGAGTTGTGAGAGGGTCCCAATTGGTGAGCAGGTGTTCAGGGTTTGTTTTCGTGGGTGTGAGCAGGCTGATGCTGTTGGCAGTGGGGGTTTGGGGATTGACGTTTTCATAGACGGCTGAGATCTTGTCGTGGATGAAGTCCACCCGTGTCACACAGTTCTTGGGAGGGGGTGATGTTGTTCTCGGCAGCTGTGGGGTTGGAGAATTCCTACACAATGATGAAGAGCTCCTTGCTGCAGTGTGAGCTGGCTTCTTTGTGGGCTATTAGGGCATTCTTCTTTGTTTCTTTCAGGAGGCGGTGATACTGGTTGAGTGCTGTCTTGAAGGTCGTATGGTCTCCTGTCTCTTTCCTGGTGAGCCACTTTCTTTCTAGTTGCCAGCAGTTGCATTTGGTGATTTTTAGCTCCGGGGTGAACCAGATGGCTCTTCTGGCAAGTCCTCTGGATTTGGCTGGCTTGGCGGGGGCGATTGTGTCGGTGCATTTTGTGATCCACTGGGAGATGTTATTTGCAGCCTGTACTGGGTTGGATGTTGTGTCTGGGAAGAGGAAGCTGACAGGCTTATTCCACTGGTCTTCTAATATCTTTTTCCAGTTTCCCTCACACCTGAAGGAACTCCACTGGCTACCGATACACAAGTGCATGCAATTCAAACTCCTCAGCCACACATTCAAAGCACTACACAACAGAGGGCTTCTGACTTAACAGCTGTATCTTCTTCCATCATCCATACAGACGCCTCCTCTCAACCGGACACCCACTCGCACATATCCCAAGCATAGACAGAAGGACCGGAAGGTCAAGCCATTTCACACATCGTTCCTAAAGCATGGAATGACCTCCGATTACACATCAATGCCTTCTCCTTGCTTCTTTAAATCCACAAGAAGCTGAAGATCTTTCTCTTTGACTGAATCCACCCTTGAGGCCAGATCTCTACACCTACTCAAAGCCAGGATACCCGTCGGGTGATAGTGCACTCTACAAATACAAATAACATAAAATAACAACATACTGTGCCTTGGCCCACCAACAATGGAAACTGTTTTCCTTTGTAGAAGCACAGTGTTAGCATGTTTTCACAAATGCTAACATTTCGAAGTTATGATCGTGCTACTGGTGAAGGTGCACCATTATCAAAGAAGTCCGATCTTAATACAGGACCTATACTGGGCAACATAGGGGCTGAAACATGGCAACCTTTTAAGGAAGACATAACTATGCCCTTCCTTTCCTGATATTGAATCCTACTCACTGGAGACATGAATAAAGTAATTAGTCTACCAGGGTAGTCTTAGTGCTTTATTCCTGTCTGCTATACTCTATATAGCCCACAACAGGGATTGCTGGTCTCCTGAACCGCTTTGTGGCCTTTAAACATCAAAAGAGCTCCTTTAACATTTTTAAGCTTGTAGGGCACATTTGTAGATCTTGCCTTCCAATGTGAGGAGAGACCCGATGATGAAAGATTTCACTGTTGGGTGGGTGAGGGCTTTTGTTGTTTAAAAATAGTTAGTGTTTCATCTTTAAGGCTGGAAGTTTCTCTACTCTTTCCTTGTCTAAGCTCCTTCTGGGTACTATTGTGATTTGTGATGTCAACTAAAAGCCATCTATAGTATCTACATTCCGACCTCTACTTCGGAAGTATTGCCCTGAACAGGATGGAAAAATTAAGAAATTTACAGGAAACATATGCACCAAAAAAGAAAAACATCGTCTGAGAAAATTAAGCAGATTTGGAAATCAACAAGATGCAGAAAAATTGAAAGAAAGAAATCTGTCAATCAACACGGACTTCAGACAGTTGAATGCTCTGTGCCTTATTTAGGGTTTGGTGGAGGAGGACAAACACCATGAACCGTCAGGTTTCCCCCTCGCCAAACCTGTGATAACCCCGTTATATGAAAAGCTGAAGAAACCACTGGGTTACCGTTAGCAGAGCCAGTGGAGGCTCGCCAGTGGTAACTTTGACCCAACGTTTGTCCAGCACTGGATTGCTTGGTCACAGTGATGGTCAACTAGCTTTATTAGGGACTGGACTACTGTCACTTATAATCCATGCCCATGCTGGCCATCATACTGGCAGAGAACATTTTAAATGGCTCCCTCACGTAGGGAAAAAACTCCATGTGCATCAGAACCTTTTACTTTCTGCTCAGAGAAAACAAGCTCCCACTTTGGAACTTTGTTTTCTCTGAACAAAAAGTTTACTGAGATGCCAAAAAGTACACATTTCCAACATTTGGCATCAACATCAAAATAGGCACCAGAACATTTTGGCTCAAAATTATTTTGAAGTCTAACCTCATCAAGACAAAGAGCTTACTGGATAAGAAAAAAACAATTGTTGAGTCACTTAAATAACATATACATTGAAAGAGATGAAGTCTTAAGAGGCAGAGGGAGGAATGAGAGACATCAGGGGTGAGCCAACAGCGTGGGGTTCAACATACAGAAGAAGGTAACAACCTTGTTGTGCCTTACACTCCTGAAGAAGAGGTGTCAGCATAGAGAATCAATGATGCACAGACAGTGACAAAGTCCCTTCCAGTATTAAAGATGGCTTCGCAGAGTTGACACTGGGCAATACAGAACAAGGTTGTACTAAATGACTGCCATCTGTCATTGATGCTTAACAAGAAAGACATGAATCACCCATTAGTAGAAACTGTACCAACCACTTCTACATGACACATTTGCTCATTTGGGTACTCCTTCAACAGATGTATTCATAAAAAAACAGAAAGCAAAATGTCGTGACTTTGCCTTCAGGTATCCTCATCCATGGTATTTGCATAATGTATGACCGATCATTTGGTCAGGGCTTTTTGTGTTCACAAGTGGTCAACAAATGCAGTAGATCCAAGATAACATTGATACCCATAGTACTTGCCTAGGCACGTCAATAAAGGTTCTCACATCAAATGTATATTTCAGTGGCACAACATTGGAGGTTGCCACCACTAGCTCTTCGATTGAACCTACCACAGAGGGACGTCAGGCACCCAGATTCCAAGCCATAGAACTTGGCAGTTTGGCCTTGAAATCTTTTAATATCTTGAAAAAATGTATGGAAATTTGCAAGTTGAATATAGGAACATGTTATGCACCAACATGAAGATGATTGACCACATGATATCACCTATGCCATCTACAGGTTTTCTCACCTCTGTGCACACTGTATTAAATAAAAAATGTAATACATTAAGTTGATGTTCACTTGATTTACATATCGATTAGGATTCACTTATCCACATTGGGCCCGATTCACAAACTGAATTTTGTGGAACGCAAAGTAGTACCACACTAGTACTACTTACTTACAGAATGCATTTCACAAACCTACAAGTGAATATCTCACCCTACACCTCTCTTATCTTTTCCATGGATAAATCCTCACACATGTAAGTTGACTACTTAGTAGTAAATGTGGGAGGGGCCAGAGAGTGTGGATGGAAAATGAGGAATACTTTCTACTAAATGAGAGGGGTTTATGGAGGGTAAGGAAAGGTTTTGGGGGGGACAGACATCCACCCACAAAGGAGTAATCCCGTTTCTATTCACAAACTGCAGTCTACTATAGCCGAAATGGACCCAAATCAGTAGCAAATGTACTCCAGCTCAAACCAGAAGTAAGTCAGCATCACACATGGCCAACCACTGGTACTGCAACACCCTCACATGGAAAACTGAACTTCAATGAGAACTTTATAGGAAATAAATGTCAAAATAAATTAATTTATATTGATTTTTATAAAATATATGTATATATATATATATATATATATTTATTGAATGTTAAAAAATGTTACATCAATAAAACCAACTTTATTTTATGATAAAATATTGAAGCAACTTTTTAAATCTAAAAATAAATGTAACTTTCATTTTAAAAAAATCTAATTGATTTAAATTAATTCTATACATAAAAAATGTTTTTACAATTTTTCATCAACATTTAATACACTTTTGAAATATTCCCTACACTTTACCATAGGTAGCTCTCCATGCCGGGGTTGAAAACTCAACCTAAATATGAACAGTTGCTAGTAGTAAATTTACACTTGTAAATTTGGCTCAGAGGTGAAGCCATGTAAGCCTACACTTTGTAGTAAATTTACAATCAGAAATGGTGAATAGTCAAAAGTAGTAACAAAAGGTAAGAGTACATTTGCACATGTAGATTTACTCACATGTAAATTTACCTCTGTGAATGGGCCCCTGTATCTGCATATATGGAGAGTCAACATTCTTCACAATACCACATTCATGCTGTACAAAGCATTTTACAAAGCATTAAATTAGTTTACCCATCATTCCACACACCTCATCAGCATGGCGTTTTGAACCAATGTAAGCTGTGTCCTTGCAGCTTTTAACCTTACAGGTTACATTTTCATCAGCTATTACTTCTATTGGTAGTGTAAGTGACGTTCAGCCTTCCAGAGTAACACACTCTTATCTATGGGTAAATCAGAATGAGATAGTGCTGTGCACACATCCCAATTTACTGTCAAACTAATTTCTCCTTTTCATGTAAATTAAATTATTAAGTTGCCTTGTTATTTCCAGAAGTCAAAGCATACTAATACATGATATTGACAAGACTAAACCCATTAGTCAAAGAAATCAGAGATGGAGATCCATGCCCTTCCAGAAAAAATAAGGAGTGCCATAAAGTATTGTTTGCATATACCCGGTATATGGCCAATAGTTTTATTGTAAATTACATCATTCCAGACACACTGAAGGAAGCTTGGGTAACATGACTTCTACAAAAATTGTTTGAAGTTTTTAACCACCAGTTACTGCCCAATTTCTAATATATCTTGGCTTCTCAACATCTTGGAGAAAGCAGCTACCCTCCAGCTTCAGGAACATGTGGATTGAAAGCAAATAACTTTCTTGGCTTCCATCCAGACCAAGGTAGAGAATCAGCTTTTATAGGCACTCAGACTACCATCCTTAAGATTGTGGATTCAGATGGTACATCGCTATTGATGCTTAGTAACTCCCAGGAGCTTTCAATAGCCTGGACACTAAAGTGATATGGAGTTTGAGTAGGGTAGCAGGGTGGTAGGGATATCTTTTAAATGCCAGAATTGCTTCCTCCCAAAGAGCAAATCCCAAGTTAGAGTAAGTTAAAAACTAGCTGACTCAATGACTGTCGGCTGTAGGGTCTCACACGGCTCCTACTTGTCTTCTCTTTCTTTAACATCTATTTTCGATCGCCACATCAGCTGGTGTGTATCTCGAAGGTCAATTTTCAGATACCCAATTGCTATTTGGGTTAACCAAGGATCCTCAGACATACGGTTGAGGAAGTATTTGATGCCATTAATGAGTGATTGAATGAGAACAAGCTACATCTAAATGATTCCAAGAAAGAATTCTTAGTAGTTGGTCACAATCACTGACTAATTTTGGTAATAATAATCACACACCTTCTATGTTGGTTCAAAGAGGTAAAAGTGATGTACAAGGTGGTGACCTTGGGAGTGTACTTGAAGGACGGCTCTTGATGAGCTGTCACACTTCTTGACACTTCTATGCAAATGCAACCTCTACCACTTGAGAAACACCATACAACTATAGCAGGAGTGGCTTTTGGTTAACAAATTGATTACGGAAATGCATTATTAGTATGTACATCTAAAGACAATGTAAACAAACTAAAGACTCAACAAAATGTGGCCTGGAGAGTGGCTCTTAACATACCTATGACTGTTCATATTTCAGATGCCCAGCACAACCTTCACTACCAATCTGTAGCAGTCCGGACCAAGTTTAGGATACCAATTTGCATGAACCAAATCTTATCTAGCACAGTCACTAATTGTATGAAACAAGATTTCATTTTACACTCTCCTAGTAAAATATTAAGGTCTCCTGGCAAATGTTTATCTGTTCCATCAGGATATAGGCAGGTGGAAAGTCCTTTCTGACCTTGGAAGCTATTTGTCCAATTCCTTACCTGAAACGTACTTGTTTTACTACACTCTTCTGGTTTGACCCTATGCTAGTGCTTAGTTATTCTTTTGGATTCTTTAGCGCTGTATAAGTATGCAATTCATTTTAATTAAAACACAGCAACTATTTGTGGTGCATTTACAACAGATATTGCAGACACGAATGACAAATGGAATAGTTGCTAAGTGCATTGTTGCATTTATTTACTTCTGACACTTTTTACATCAATACAAGAGCGCACTCATCTATGCAAAAACTGCCTCCCTTGCCTTAATCCGAAATGTGTCTTCAAAAAATATATGTAAGGCGGCAAAGTGGTCTTCCATTCACACGTTTCCAAACATTACTGAGTGGATGTTCAAGCATTCCAAAAGTCTATTTTAGGGCATACAATTTTAACACAATTGATTGCTATTACTCAACGCTCGGTCGAAAAATGATTTACAATTGATGCACAGCATGTGAATCTAGAATAGGATTATGCTTCTAAAGGAACACGTTGCTTACTTGGAAAAATAGTTTTGAAGCTTGAAGCTATTTTAGATTAAAATGACACCGTCCCTCATTTCCAGTGTAAAGAATTAGTGCTAACATTAAAGTATAAAATCTGTTAATTATTCAATCGCAAACACTTTCACACCATTGATGACTATCAGGGAATCAAAGGATGGTGATGATGATTGTATTACGTTGCACCGTAAGCATACGTTCAACATCATCATTAGTCATACAGACTCTGGATATGGTCAACGTCCCCAAAAATGTAGTTATATGCTGTTCCGAGTCCAAGTAAGAGATTTCAGAATAATGCACAACATGTGCATGAAGAAGTGACTCAAGCCGAGAAACTATTCCTAGAGGTAAGTAATATTTTCCTTAGAAAGAATACAAAATGCAGAAAGAAGGTTAATGTTACAGGTGCGCCCCATACTCATAGAAAAAGATATTCAGTTTAAGAATGCGGTACTAGTTTTATAAAGTCGAACTCTCACACATATGAAACAGCTATTTGAGTATTGTCTGCCTTTAAGGGCATGGAAATTTGCCTTGAAAATAAATCTTGTAATACCAAGGACCATAAGACTTAATGGCGATGAACATTGACAGAAATTGCAGTGACCTTCCTGATGGTTTGAGATTGGAGTAGTGCCTGCAATTTCATAAAAGAATAATATTATATTTCACTTAAATATAGCCATATTTGTGTTTCAGTAAACTGGGTTTGCCAATTGGCTGGCCAGGAACCAGGTGATCTCTGACGAGGTTTCAGTGCTACAAAATACATTTATAGTCTCACATTTTTCGGTAGAGTGGATGCAAATGTCAATATGTTCTAGTCTTGCTTTGGATCCCACAAACAGGTGCAGTGCTCTGGTTCCAGGACCGACATGTTCTACACTTTACAAACATAAACAATGAATCATACCGGTCAAACTCTTGTGTCAGGTTGGTGACTGATAATTCATTTTACACATTTGGAGACAGATCATGTACAAAGAGTAGAAATAGTGATTTCCAAATTTTGATTTATCCGAATCGCTATTGGAAATTGCTATTCCTTATGTATGAAACTTTTTGTTTCATACTTGCGATTTCTAGTGGGTTGCAAATCGACCTACTACCTCATGAATATTAATGAGGTAGGTTGCAGTTTGCGACCCATTAGGAATGCCTGCCATCAGAGGGATGGTGGCCTGCTAAGGTCAGCAGACCACCATGTCTGTGATTGCCTTTGCATTCATTTTTTTGTTGTTGTTGAAATGCAACCCGTTTTCCTTAAAGGTAATGGGATGCGTTTCAACAATAAAAAAAATGAAACTTATTGTTTTAATTTTTTAAGAGCGTTCAGTGGTCATGGGACCTCTGCCTGCTCTTAAAAAATGTTTTCCCAACATTCACAAAGGGAAAGGAGTCCCATGGGGACCCCTTCCAATTTGAAAATGCATTACCTCCAACTTTGACTTGGTGGCAAAACACCAAGGTTTTGCGACCGCATTTTGGTTGCAAAACCTTGAAACATAACACTGAAAATCACTATTTGGAAGAAATGCCCTAAACACGCCCTCACAAACAGCAATTTCTACACCCAAACTGCGATTCTGGAGATTCTCAGTTTGGGTGTTTGTACATTTGGAAAAGCATTTTTGTCATCGCAAATGGCCCGATTTTGCAAAGTGGACCGTTTGCCACAGCAAAAATGCTTTGTACATATGGCCCTTGGTCCATTGTCTCTTTACCTGAGCCTAAGCAGGGATTCTTTATTGGGATTCCAAACGTGAGGGTTTTGTGCAAGGATTTTTGACAGAGAGTTTTTTTTGCATGTGTGTATTTTTGCATGTGATGTTATATAGTTAGTGCATCACTGAGCTATTTCAAACAGTTATGCAATGAATTTGTAATTATGCATATGAAGTCAGAAGTCAGAATAAAGTTTTTAACCACTGACTTTGTATTTTGACCAACGTTTTTTAGTCTTGGCCTAATTAACTCCTCTTGCTGGATTTATTCAACCCAACCTTATTCATATATAAATAAATAAGACTAGATTTTGTTTTGTGTAATTGCTGGCTTTCAATTGTCTCAGCTGGAAAGGCTTGCGGAATGAAGTCGAGCTCTTGCAACTGTGCTAATGTGGCATCTGCTGTTTATGTTGATGGTGCTTTTAAAAATGGATCCTGGCTTCATAGAAATAATTTTGATACAGTAATTTGCTGTAAAACTCTTTTGTGTGTATCAATATGACTGTACAAGCTGAGAGTAGCATGACATCAGTTTCTATGTGGTTCAGCATGTGTCATTTGAACATTATATTTAAAGGGACCCACTGTGCGTGCGTGAATGTAGACACACAATAATGAAAAGGTTTGAGAGCTGAAAACAATATAAGTTTCATGTAGTTAGTTTGCTGTTTTTCATTTACATAACTGAGAAATGGCAATAGGAAATATAAGTAACTGAATCGAACACGCCTCTGCTTTTATTGAGAGCCACCACGGTTTGCCTTAACTATAGCAAGCAACTAAAACCTTTCCTTTATTGAGTTTAACCCTGCTCTTTCTGGGTCAGAACCTGGATATCTCCTTGGGTGAATGCTATGCATGCATTTATACATTTTTATAAAGGGAGGTGGTGTGGCCTAGTGACTAGAGCTGCTGACTATGGGACGTGGGGAACCAGGTTCGAATCTAGGCTTGGATGCAACACATTATGATTCTGGACAAATCATCTATTCTCTGTGTACCCAAAATGTAAAAACAGACAGCAACATTGTTTAGTTCTGTTGTAAAGTGTTCCAATGCCTTCAGGCTAGGTGCCCTATAAATAAATGCAAAAAAAGAAAATCACAACATGGGCTGTGGTTTCCTTTATAGAACGTGTATTCTATTGCACATTTTAATGTACTCCACTATCATCACCCTCATAACCACACATCAACTAGTGTTCTAATGATGCTGAACAGCCAGGACTTGCCTACCACTTGACACATCTGTGGCTCTACTGCGGCACACCACCCAGTGCTCCTATTAGACCCATCACTCACTGCTCCAGGAGGCCCATCAACATGTGCTTCCTTCATGTATATTACAGTGTGCTACTCTTGGCCAACACGAAGAATACAGCTCAATACTCCCTTGATGCACGTCACTTTATGCACCCTGCGGAACCTTACACTCTGCTTGTCAGAAGCACATGACCCTGAATATCATTGATGCAAATCATTTTTGAATGCTGCTGAACCTTACAGGTAGCTCCCATGTTACACAGCACCCTGTGCCTGATGCTCGAGATGCACTCAGTGACTAGTGACTTGTCTGCAAGAGTGCCTTAGGTGTCTGTGTGCATGGATGTCTGCACGTGTATTGGTCTGTGTGGATGGGAGTTTATACATTTTCTGGTATATGTGAATGGATGATTACAGGTATACTGGTTTGGTGTACATGTATGTGGGCTCTAGTTTTGCCTGTATGTTGGGTGCCTTTCCCAAAGATTGTTTTGAATGCAAGCAGAGTGCTTCAATCATACTGACCCAAATGCAGATGTTCCACAGTCTGATGGGCATAAAATCTGGATTTCATTATACATAGACTAAGATTATGAATATCCTTTATTGCTCTCACTCACAGCAGCAAGGAAAGAAAGAATTTGGAACTTTCAGTAAAATTCTAGGAAGTAATAAAACAGCAGGACATACAGCTCTCTTCTTTTTTTAAACAACACTTTTGTTACAAGCAACAATCCAAAACTCAAATAATTGATCCAACAACATCTTCATCCACTTCTGAAGACTCACTTCTTCCTAATCTGAAAATTAAAAACAAATTTACCATCATGGCGGGTTATAAGAGTGGGCTAATCTAAGCCTCCATTTCTTTAATAAAATCCAGATTTTCTACCCACCAGGCTGTGGAAACTCTACATTTATGGCAAAAAATAGAAGCTAAGATTATGCAAGGTTAAAACCTTGCTAATACTTTATCTATAGCAATCACCAGAGGTTTAAAATAACAACGCCAAAACATTCATACACCCAATCTGCTGACAGCATTTTATCTTGCAAACCATCACCAAGGGCAAAAGCAGTGGAAGTAGAGGCTTCCCTCACAGAATGTACACCAAAACTACTCTCACTAATGCCAGCCTCTTTTACAACCTCTTTTACCCAGCTCACAAGAGTCAGGGCAGACAATGCTTGTGTGCATGCTTATATGAGATTAATAATTAAAAAAACACTAATCACTCTCAATTCTACTGTTCTTTTCTCATACTCTTTGCTCTTTTAAACAACACATAGCCTAAAGTTACTCTGAAAGTAAGGATAAAACATGTTCCAGAATGTGTATTAGTCCTTCTTTCTATAAACACACACATACACACAAGCACACATACACACACACAGACAGATTGGAATGCTCTATTTGTTACATCTGAAGCTTTCACATTTGTCATCCTCCGAAAAGAAACTAACCACCCACAATCCATCATAATCTCTTCAAATACGAACAATCGTTGTTGCCCCAACTTCCATAATGTTCAATACCATACTAACATCACACATAGATAATTATTTTGCATAAGGAGGTTTCAATACTCTCATGATATACATTACCTAATTTACAGCCAAACCCTGACCTATTGATTCACTAACATGACCCGCAGCTATTGCTGATCATTACAGATTTATATTCTGTATGACAAACCTGTCCAAATAGTTCCATCAATTAATTTTCAACAGTAACTTTATAAGATGAAACAGGATCACAATCACTTTCCATGCTAATCTATATTTTGTTTTGGTTCTCGGAGCCCAGGAGTATAATATAAGTATAATATAAGCCCAAAAGCTATTGCCAAAACGCCTGGCATCTCCCATTGTTTCCTGAAATTCTCCAAGCCATCACAGCCACAGTCCTTGCATCACTAAAAAGCAAAACTCTCCTTGAGGATCTATGAACATATTCTTGAACAAAGGAAGACATAGCAGGAAGCCCACAAACATCCCTATCATCACCAGGAACCAAGCCTGATACCTCCAGTCTGGGGTCACCACAACCACTGTTTCCTGTCACAGATGCACGTGCAGCTTCAATCTTCAAAGCATACTAGAGCCACTTTGACTCCATTACACAGCTTCCTCGATACCACCATCGAAAAGAACTCGATCGACAACACAGACCTCCAGAGTACAGAAACCCCAAACATTTCCTGTCTTTGTCAACAACCTCATCAGGATCTCATCCTCCTGCATCCCTTCACTGTGGAGCCTTACTTTGGCCTCCGCCTGCTGATTTTGACACTTACAAAACCGTCAACAACCCATTGGCGAAACTGTTCCTAAGAAGGTGACTCCTGACCAGGAAGACCCAGTCTTCTGGCCAGTGATCAGTGGCGGCTGGTGACATTTGAAAGTGGTAGGGCGTAAATTTATGTCGGAGTGCACCGTGGCGAGCGAGCGCAGCAAGCGATCCCGACCATCTTAAGGAGGGTTCGGGGGGCTTTCCCCCCCCAAGAAAATTTTGAAAAAAGAGTGGGTAAATGGTGCATTTTCAAGCAAATTTGAGAAGCAAGAAGGTTAACAAAGCAATTGTGAAAGTGCAGTTATTACATTAATAAAGGGATGTCATATTTCCCTCTGCCTTTCCAGTAAGTCTGTAAAGAATTATCGCGGAGGTGAGTTTGAGTCCTTCCCCTTTTTACTTTTATCAGGCTCCTAGTACAAAGGCAGCGATTAAGATTTTAATAAATATTAAAACTTTCCATCCATAAACTCCCTCCTTTTCTTTCCTACCCTATTTGCGTAAATCCTCGGAAAGGTGAATTCCTGTTAGTGCAACAGTCTACTGTCAAGCAAGCTTTCAAACCACAAGCAATTTAAAGATATATGAAAGGTCTGGATCTTGGAAAACCAGAATACAGTTGTCAGGATACAATGCACCAAAGAGCAGGAAGCCCTGTGGAGCAAACGAGTGTGAGGTGTGCTTGAATAGAAAATGACTCTAACTTCCTGCCATGCTGTGCATAGATGTTTATATATATGTGCCTTTTGGAAATGTAGTTGACCACTGCGAAGGCCTAAGTTCCTGTAACGCTCATTACATCTGCACATGATTGGGAAATGTGCTTTGGCACTTCTGGAGACCCAATAGTTTCTTTGTACTGAAACCTCCCCAAAAAATTCTCTTTTACAATGAAGGAAAACATTATGATAAATTTGTGCCAAAGCAACAAACACCATCAAATCAGGCAAAGCTATAGAAATGCAAAGATTAAAGTGCGCTGGCGAACTTTATGCTTGCAAGCAGTGACCATGAGCTATAATCCCACCTTCTAAAGCTTGTTTGTGCTTCCTGCCACTGGGGTAGAACACAAACTGGCATGAACTGCAAAGGCTCAAAAACTGTTGTAAGTGGACGTTATCTGAAGGGTGTACTAGAATAGAAGACCCTCCTATGCATGTTGCTATGTAGTCCTTTGCTTTTTCAGATGATTACCTACAAATGAAGCGGGATAAATCTGATTATCCGAGGCTAGTAGAAAGGATCTGGACAGAGACCTGGGGAGGAGATGTGATGAACAGCAAAAACTGCCAACTTTGAAACTAAGAACCCAGTTTCGAGTGTCGGGTCAGATTCTGGGTGAGTCACTTGAAATATGTCATGTAACTGGTTCTCATGTTCAGCGCTCTAATGCCCTTGGACCAAGTTTGCTCAATAACAGTGTGAAGTCTACAAACCTTTTCTTAATCCTATCCTTCGTGCTGCAGGCCCACAGGTTTGTGGGCACAGCTGCAGTTGTGTGTGTAACCTTTCGGGGTATATACTTGTCACTTCCCCCAGCACCGCAGCGGCACAAACAGCTTTGGAAAATGCGTGGGCGAGAATAAGGGAATACATTAGGATAAAGTGTAGTTCAATATTGTGGTGATGTGAGAAATAAACAAAGAAACTACTCTTTAAAGAATAGAATACTGCAGGAACCCCAGTAGGACCAACGCAAGGTTGACTTCTGCATTTCTCTGACAAATACTATTAAAAGTAGAGCAAAGCCTGTGATTGGATTTGTAGTCAAACCCCAAAAGTAAACAAATAGTTATTTCTTCCCCACGAGATTTCGTCAAAGAAAATGGAAGTACACATGTTATTTGTCATGCACCGAGCTGAAAATGCATTGTTATGAAAGAGTAACTAAATCCAGTGAACTCATACAGCGAGAAAGAAAAGCCTGTCAACTCATACAGAGAGTAACTAAATCCAGTGAACTCATTCAGCGAGAAACAAAAGCCTGTTCACCTTGGCAGGGACGAGAAAGCCCAAAGCAGGTTCATGTGTGTATGGGTTCCATGAAAGCAGCGCCTTGAGAAGTTGTGGAATGTGTGTTAGGCAGTGGCTTGAGTAACCAACTCCAAACAAATCTCGAGGGCCCGAAGGAGGGCTGCTGTCTGGCTGTGAGGGAGAGGTCACAGACAAAAGGACCATCCGAGAATTGTGTGCTTTTGTTTGTAAATCGACTTCCGTTACACTGAGTGGTATTTTGCGAGGCAGAAGCAAAAAGTTATGCGTGATCACCGAAACTGGAAATTTCGCACTTAAGTAGGGGGATTGCGTTTATATACATGGAGGGAAATTCTTAGCAAACTGAAATATGCATACTCGCCTCCCTCCGAAACAATACACCAATGAATAGAGCCTCCCTCCGAAACAATACACCAATGAACCGAGACGAACATAAACTCAAATAGTGACCACGCAATTCAGTGCAGTGTGAATAACTATGGAGGGGAAAAGGCGATCTTTTATTAAGAAGCAGTTCCTACAACAATTTTAGTTTAACACTGCAGGAACACGTTGCACAAGCCCGGTCACTCTTACACAGTGTATGCAACCCCTACCTCCCCTCACTGACAGCGTCCATGAAAAAAATAAAATAAAACTTACCTGCTGCATCGCCGTCTCGGTGCTCAGCTCCTCTGCCGTGCACAGGCTCCCAGACTCCTGAGTCTGACCCTTAGGCCAATCCATACACTACTCTGCGCAGACTCGAATCCTCGGCTTCCCGCCTGCCACACCCCTTTCCCAACTCGTCACAGGGTGGGTCCCACCACGCCCTGTAATGAGTTGGGAAAGGGCTGGGTGACAGTCTCCACTCCCTGATTGACGTGGAGGGTTAGCGATACCGGGCTTAGACTTAAAACGCCCGGGCTAACTTTGCCTCCACGCCATCAGGGGTGGAGACTGGGCCCTGAAGCTAGGTCTTTGCCGAGCTGATGACATCACAGCCTTCAGGGCTGTGAGGTTGTCGGCCCGGCAAACACTTAAGCTTCTTTGGGCCCGCAAGGGAGTCAGTCACGTCACGTGACATGCTTCCAGCCACAGCGGCGGTATCGGTGAGTGGGGCTGCTCGGGCAGACAGTGCCTGGCTGTGTTCACTAATGGAGACTGGATAAATTATTATATTATTTAGAAGAAAAAAAACGGATATTGTTTTTTAATAAATAAAATATGATTGAGCACTTTTGGTAACGGGGGCGGAGCCCCGACGCCCTAGGGGAGAAACCGCCACTGCCAGTGATTGACAGTAGTCGCCTTAACTTTGACTTTGCCCCAATCTAGACCGACCAGTTGCCCGTGATTATCGCTTTGTGATTTTTGACGCTAAAATTTAATTCAACTTTACAATTTATATCTCTGGTTCCCCTTTTGGATTTTTTTTGCTGTGATCTCAATTTGATCATAAAAATGTTCTTGTTGTTTTTATAAATTTGAGTGGTATTTTTATGGTGTTTTGTTTTTGACTTTTTAATTGTTTTGGTACTTCTAAATGCTTTACACATTTTCTTAAGTTAAGCCTGTCTGCTCTGTGCCATAGCTACCAGAGGTCAGATCTAAATTACTGAAACCTTTTCTGGACGTAACAGTAATAGTAACATTATTACCTGTGGTGTACTATCTTCCACTTCAACTAATAATCCACTTTCTCACAGTGGTAAACCACCCAATTGTTTGGATCTTTGAGATTTATCACAGGGCACATTGCCTTGACTTTATTTTCTACCAACAAATGTTGTTTACAGAACCTACTGTACCATCCACCATTTTCACAATTGCTCTTTTTACCAGTAAATCAATCCTCTACCTCCTTGTCCAAGATATTCTCCTTGTGTGTGAAAATAATCTATCTTGGAAATATGTCTTGATATGGATGACCTAGAAATTCTGTATCACTTGACTGTTTGCAAAACCCATGGGTTGTGCATTATCTCTGGTCATCTTCCATAAATTTGGGCTAGTCTACCACCCAGCTTTACAGGGTATGTAATTGGTCTAAATCAACACTCACCTGATGTTCCCTGTTGACATCTTTCTTTCCTGAATCCTTTTACCCGAGTTCTTTGTCTCCGACAGAAGAAACCTTGTGTGGATCCAAATCCAAAATGGGTGAAACCAAAGAGGGTTCTTGATCCAAGGGCCATATATACTCTAGACAGGCGCCTTGTTCTCCCAGCCCAAGCAAAAACGCTATCACTGAAAAATAATTTTATGTCTTGCTGGGATTTCCAAATGGAGCAAAAGGCTACAGCAAATGTTGCCATTTCTTTAATAAATGATCACATAAAAAGCAACTCTGAGACAAGGGACTCCCTTTTATCTTGCCAGATCAACTAACTTTGGGTCAATTTAAAAAAAAAAAAAAAAGTTTTTTCCACTTTCATTTCAAAGAGCAGTAGTAGCATTGCCCAAGAAATATATTGACCGCTGGAGCCATTGGCATAATTCTTCTGCATCCACAGACTTATCATTAACAAAGGCATCCTCTGCTGAAACGAAATCTTTTCTTAGTGGCCCGTTTGCATCCAGCATTCAGTCATGACAAGACATCAAACCTGTATCTTGTCCCTTACGGGGTCTCTTCTCCCTGTACTTATGAATGCCAAGCCCTTAACATCTAATTCTAGGGTCAGTGAGACTTTATCTGGGCATTCAGACCATAGTCATGATCTCTCCTGCTTTGAAATTAATCTTTTTAACCAATAACCCAAAGATAGGTCCACATGTGGAGGTGTGCTTGATCATGAAAGGATCAAACATATCAACCCTAAAACGATCTAAAAGTTCAGATGTTGAGGCCTTGCCTACCTCACGTGGTGTTCCTGTGTGGCTCATAACCACAATATCATGATCTTAGTCAAAATCAGATGAGCATGTGAGCTAAATTTCAAAGCCTTCTGCAATTCTCTCCTTACTCAGGGACTCACAGCTTTTGGTTCTATACTTTTTGCTTATCCAAACAGGTTTTAAGCCTGTTTTTCGCTCATGCTCAGTGCAAAATCCACTATTCTGACCTCTAGTACTGATTAAGAGGATTCCTGACTTATCTTCACGAATATCATTTTTTTTCTTAAGGATCAATAAAGAATCCTCCTCGGGTCATCTTTTGCATTGTACCCTGCCTAACAATTCCCTGCACCGCATTGACAATAGGTCCCTGATTGACGACTGCCTCAATAAACTTCTGCCTCAAAATAGGCCATAAACATTTCAATTATTTTCTATACAATCAGTGATCGACCCTACAAATGTTCGTGCAGTTCTCATACCATAAGTTTCTATTATGTCCTGCAAAAGCAAATCTATATTATCTTCTGCCATTTCGATTACATATACCACAAAGCCCTCAAAATAAACTGTCAGCTCAACAACTGTTGCTTAAACAAATACAAGCCCAATTTATCAAAATGGCTTCTCCATTATGAGCCATTTTGTTTTCCCACGCTTCAAAGATGGTCGTCGTTTACAACAGACAACATGATTGTGGCAATCCCATGGCTCCTAACAGACTTTCCTTAAATGGAACCTCAAGTTGCCTTTATCACCTACCCCTCATGTGTCCTTCATATTTTTCTAACATTGCGAGAGTGATAATCCTGCCAAACCTTTCTCTCACACTGCCAGCCCATGAAGCCTGCTTGTGTCAATTTTTAAAAAAAACTAACAGATTGAAAGGAGAACTTAAAATTCATTTAGAACTAGATTAATGTAAAGCTTAAGTCTTTTTTAAATTTAAAAACAGATCGTTACAAGTAATTTAAACTCATAAATGAAATCAGCCTCCTAAAACACAACTAAACTTTCATTCATGCCAAAAAGACAATCTAGCAATTTTAATATTTCAAGCAAAGCCTTATTCACTTCACTTATCACAACAAAATTAATATCAACTAAATTGAAAATGGAGTAAGAGCGAGAAAAGAAAGATGAGATCTGTACATTCTGATGTTTTATAGCTTTTTAGAATTTTACTGAAATTTCCAAACTCTTTTTTTGTTGCTGCTGTGATTTAGAGCAATAAAATAAATTGCATATTTTTAGCCTCAGTGCCTTGCCATAAAATACAAAGTGGCAGCAATTTCTAGTTTCTATACTCATCCTTTCAGTGGATGAATGCATAATAAAAAAATAGTTTGCTTTAAATTCAGCACTGCTCACGTTACTATCATGAAAGCACAGTAGAGAGTAAACTGCCTGTGAAAGAAAAGAAGGCCTTGGGTGGCTATTTTGCACTTGACTGGGAAATTACAGTTACTGTTCATCTTCAGCCAGTAATGCCGCCAAGGGGCAAACATTAATTCATTAAATGCAATTGCTTATTGATTAGCCATGCAAGCAGATCCACTATATACCCAAAGTAGACCAGCCACGTGAAACGCTGTCATTATGAATTTTCTTTCTACCAAGTCAATTGGCCATCATAGCTTTGTCTTTCCTAAAAATACAAATTAATTGCAGTGTGGAAATTTGTTCCAATTCTGCAGACATCTAGGCAAGCAGTTCTTAGTCGCCAAAGGGGCACTTTATCCCATATGATACATGGTCACACCATCACTTTTCCCACAAACAACTTAAAATCTTGGTGCGTAGCTCTTTCATATGAAAGAGTGAGTATTCTTGCAAACATGAAGAATACAAATAAAACCTCTAGTGATAAATTAAACACATTATGTTTGTTGCACACACATATTTGAAACAATTCAATACAAGTCAGTGTGGTTTCTTTAAAATAAAAAAGCTAGGGTAACTCGGAATGTGTAGAAACATGAAAGAAAGATTCTATCATTTCTCTATTTAAGGAGTGCAAAAAAGAAACTTATTCTCTTTGCTTGTCACAGTAAGCTATTAAAATAGAGCTGAATAAAGAAAAGCAAAGTTCTGTTTGTTGCTTTAAACAGCTGCTTTTATTATGCTCTATGACCTGACCTGCCTTTCACCTCAGCTTCTAGTTGTGGCAGCAGGCATTGTGATGTCAGAACTTGACTGTAATAACTCTATAATAGAGTGATGACTTGTCTTAATAATCGGGGACTTGGTGCCCCACAAGTCGCAATAATATATATATATATATATATATATATATATATATATATATATATATATATATATATATATATATATATATATACACACACACAAATATATATATGCACAAATATATATATATATATTCACTAAAAAAACACAAGTTTCAGGGACGTTATAGTTAGAAATTTTCATTTACAAAACCTTAGAAATTCACTGAAAAAGCCATAGGTTTCAGGGACGTTATAGTTAGAAATTAGCATTTAAAAAACCTTTGAAATTCACTGAAAAACCCATAGGTTTCAGGGACGTTATAGTTAGAAATTAGCATTTAAAAACCTTGAAAATTCACTGAAAAAACACAGGTTTCAGGGACGTTATAGTTAGTTGGACATTTCACTCGTACAAAACCAGAGAAATTCGGCCGTTATAGTTAGTTGAGCTAACTATAACTCGCGCCCCCGCAATGCACTGCTGATGATGTCACAAAGTACATCATTCATGACATGGTCAGTGACATCACTGATGACATCTCAAATGACATCACTGATGACATCACTGATGACATCATCCAGTGACTATGTGTTTCTGCAAAGTTTAAATATGTTTTATATATATATGCCAAGGTGTATTGAAGAATAAGTGGGTGTATAAGTGTCTGAATGGATGATTTAGTAGGTGCGTGACTGACTGTATAAGTGAGTGATTAAACGTGTCTTACTGAATGCATGGGTTAGTGACTAAACTGTGTGAATGTCTGTATCAGTCTGTCAGTTGGTGTGTAAGCGGCTGCATGGGTTGGTGAGTAGCTACATGAGTGTCTATATGGGTTATTGATTGGTTGTCTGAGTATCTGTATGGGTGCCTGAGTGTATGGGTAGGTGGGTGGGGTGTGTGTGAATCTGTGCATAGATGTGTGAGTGGGTGATTCACTGGGTGTATGGGTTCAAGAGTGCATCTGTGAAGGGCTGTATGGGTGGGTGAGTGTGTGTATGGGTATGTTTTTGAGTGAATGGATGTCTCAGTGGTACATGTGTGAGTAACTACATATGTGAAAGGCAGTATATGTGAGTGTTGGAGTATATAAATGACTATATGTGAAAGTGAGTGATTGTGAGAGTGGCTGTATGGATGAGTGTGTGCTTGTATCAGTGATTGTATAAGAGAGTAAGTATGTGTTAGTATCTGTATGAATAAGTGAGGTGGTGTGTGTATAACTGTAAAGGTGAGTAAATGGGAGTGTGATTGATTCGTTGCATGACTGACTAGGTGTGTGAGTAACTATGAATGAGTGGCGGTGTGTGAGTGTCTGTATAGGTGTATGAGTGCAAATGATAGTGCTGTATTGATGAGTGACTGCATGTATGAGTGACTGTATGGGTGAATGAGTGGATGTGTGTGTAGACCTAAGAATCAGTAATTGGGTATGTAGTAACTGGCATTGGTGTGTCTATGGTTTCGAAAATGGTAGTCTGTATTTTAGAGTGGGTGTATCAAAGGTTGAGGGTGTGAGGAGGTGCATCAGATTATCATGTGGATGATGTCATCAGTGATGTCATTTGAGATATCAGTGATGACATCAGTGATGTCACTGACCATCTCATGAATGATGTAATATGTGACGTCATCAGCAGTGCATTGCGGGGGCGTGAGTTATAGTTAGCTCAACTAACTATAACGGCCGAATTTCTATGGTTTTGTAAGAGTTAAATGTCCAACTAACTATAACGTCCCGGAAACCTGTGTTTTTTTCAGTGAATTTCTAAGGTTTTTTAAATGCTAATTTTTAACTATAACGTTCCTGAAACCTATTGTTTTTTTCAGTGAATTTCAAAGGTTTTTTAAATGCTAAATTCTAACTAGAACGTCCCTGAAACCTATGGTTTTTTCAGTGAATTTCAAAGGTTTTTTAAATGCTAATTTCTAACTATAACATCCCTGAAACCTGTGTTTTTTTCAGTGAATTTCTAAGGTTTTTTAAATGCTAATTTCTAACTATGCCTACAGAGGTAGGACATGTGCAGAAAGAGGAAGAAAGGCGTAGAAAGAAGCAAGAGATATGCAGAAAGAACCAACAGAGGTGCAGAAAGAGGCCTTGTTGCAAAGTCATCCTGTGTCCTGGGCACCCCCGAACTTTTTGCTGACAGGTACTGGTGGTAACTGACTCTGACTGATCCTGGGCTCTGCCTAACCATGCCCGGAGCCAGTGCTATGCTGAAAGACACTTAGAATACAGTGAAAAGACCTACATACAATAGGGTACACTATGGGTTGGGGTACCCCTGTGATTGGCATGGCCTTCCCTGTAAGGCCCTAGTACATAATAGGGCAGGGGGATTAAAACTACCTCTAAGTCCCTAGCATATAATAGGGCATGGCAGTTTAGAGGCCAGCAGCCCTTTTCTGCACTTGCATGTGTGCACTGCTGAGCCTGAGCTCAGTTTAAAAGTAGCCCTGTGTGTGCAGAAAGAGGCAAGATAGGTGCAGAAAGAAGCAAGAGAAGTACAGAAAGAAGCAACAGAGGTGCAGAAAGAGGGAAGAGGGGTGCAGAAAGAGGCAAGAGAAGTGCAGAAAGAAGCAACGGAGGTGCAGAAAGAAGCAAGAGAAGTTCAGATAGAGGCAGCAGAGGTGCAGAAAGAGACAAGAGAACTGTAGAAAGAGGCAAGAGAGTTGCAGAAACAGGCAAAAGAGGTACACAAAGAGGGAACAGGGGTGCACACAGAGGCAAGAGAGGTGAAGAAAGTGGGAAGAGGGGTGCAGAAAGAGGCAAGAGAGGAGCAGAAAGAGGCAAGAGAGGAGCAGAAAGAGGCAAGAGAGGTACACACAGAGGTAAGAGTTGCAGAAACAGGCAAAAGGGGTGCAGAAAGAGGGAACAGGTGGGCAGACTGAGGCAAGAGAGGTGCAGAAAGAGGGAAGAGGGTTGCAGAAAGAGGCAAGAGGTGTACAGAAAGAAGCAACAGGGGTGCAGAAAGAAGCAAGAGAAGTGCAGAAAGAGGCAAGTGAGGTACAGAAAGAGGCAAGTGAGGTGCATAAAGAGGCAAGAGGGGTGCAGAAAGAGGCAACAGAGGTGCAGAAAGATGCAAGGGAGGTGCAGAAACAAGCAAGAGAAGTGCAGAAAGAGGCAAGAGAATTGCTGAAAGAAGCAACAGAGGTGTAGAAAGAAGCAAGAGAAGTGCAGAAAGAGGCAAGTGAGGTGCAGAAAGAGGCAAGAGAGGTGCAGAAAATGACAAGAGAACTGCAGAAAGAGGCAAGAGGGATGCAAAAAAGGGAAGAAGGGTGCAAAAAGAAACAAAAGAAGTGCAGAAAGAAGGAAGAGGGGTGCAGAAAGACGCACGAGGGGTGCAGAAAGAAGCAAGAGATGTGCAGAAAGAAACAAAAGAAGTGCAGAAAAAAGGAACAGGGGTGCAGAAAGAGGCAACAGGGGTCCAGAAAGAGGGAAGAGATGTAGAGAAAGAGGCAAAGGGTGTAGAAAGAAGCAAGAGAGCTGTAGAAAGAAACAAAAGAAGTGCAGAAAGAAGGAACAGAGGTGCAGAGAGAGGCAAGAAAGGTACAGAAAGAGGGAAAAAAGGTACAGAAAGAGGGAAAAGGGGTGCAGAAAGAGGCACGAGGGGTGCAGAAAGAAGCAAGAGAAATGCAGAAAGAAGAAACAGAGGTGCAGAAAGAGGCAAGAGAGGTGCAGTAAGAAGCAACAGAGGTGCAGAAAGAGGCACGTGAGGTGCAGAAAGAGGCAAGTGAGGTGCAGAAAGATGCAAGGGAGGTGCAGAAACAAGCAAGATAAGTGCAGAAAGAGGCAAGTGAATTGCTGAAAGAAGCAACAGAGGTGTATAAAGAAGCAAGAGAAGTGCAGAAAGAGGCAAGTGAGGTGCAGAAAGAGGGTATAGAGGTGCAGAAAATGACAAGAGAACTGCAGAAAGAGGCAAGAGGGATGCAAAAAAGGGAAGGGTGCAAAAAGAAACAAAATAAGTGCAGAAAGAAGGAAGAGGGGTGCAGAAAGAGGCATGAGGGGTGCAGTAAGAAGCAAGAGATGTGCAGAAAGAAACAAAAGAAGTAAAGAAAAAAGGAACAGAGGTGCAGAAAGAGGCAACAGGGGTCCAGAAAGAGGGAAGAGGGGTAGAGAAAGAGGAAAGGGGTGTAGAAAGAAGCAAGAGAGCTGTAGAAAGAAACAAAAGAAGTGCAGAAAGAAGGAACAGAGGTGCAGAGAGAGGCAAGAAAGGTACAGAAAGAGGGAAAAGGGGTACAGAAAGAGGCACGAGGGGTGCAGAAAGAAGCAAGAGAAATGCAGAAAGAAGAAACAGGTGCAGAAAGAGGCAAGAGAGGTGCAGTGAGAAGCAACAGGGGTGCAGAAAGAGGGAAGAGGCATGGAGAAAGAGGCAAGAGGGGTGCAGAAAGAAGCAAGAAAGTTGCAGAAAGAAACAAAAGAAGTGCATAAAGAAGGAACAGAGGTGCAGAAAGAGGCAAGGGGGAGCAGAAAGAGGCAAAAGGGGTACAGAAAGAAGCGAGAGGTGCAGAAAGAAACAAAAGAAGTGCAGAAAGAAGGAACAGAGGTGCAGAAAGAGGCAAGAGGGGTACAGAAAGAAACAAAAGAAGTGCAGAAAGAAGCAACAGAGGTGCAGAAAGAGGCAAGAAGACTGCAGAAAGAGGGATGAGGGTGCAGAAAGAGGCATGAGGGGTGCAGAAAGAAGCAAGAGAGATGCAGAGAGAAGCAAGAGAAATGCATAAAAAAGCAACAGAGATGAATAAAGGGGGAAGAGGGATACAGAAATAAACAAGAGAGGTGCAGAAAAAAAACAAAAGAAGTGCAGAAAGAAGGAACAGAGGTGCAGAAAGAGGCAAGAGGGGTGCCAGAAAGAGTGAAGAGGGGTGTGAAAGAGGCACAAGGGGTGCAGAAAGAAGGGACAGAGGTGCAGAAAGAAGCAAGAGAAGTGCAGAAAGAAGCAACAGAGGTGGAAAAAGAGGGATGAGGGGTGGAAAAAGAGGCAAGAGAAGTGCAGAAAGAAGCAACAGAGATGCAAAAAGGGGGAACAGGGGTGGAGAAAGTGGCGAGAGGGGTGCAGAAAGAAACAAGAGAGGTGCAGAAAGAAACAAACAAAAAGCAGAAAGAGGCAAGAGGGGTGCAGAAAGACAGAAGAGGGGTGCAGACAGAAGCACGAGTGGTGCAGAAAGAAGCAAGAGAAGTGCAGAAAGAAGCAAGAGTAGCGCAGAAAGATGCAACAGGGGTGCAGAAAGAGGCATGAGGGATGCACAAAGAAGCAAGAGAGGTGCAGAAAGAAACAAAAGAAGTGCAGAAAGAAAGAACAGAGGTGCAGAAAGAGGGAAGAGGGGTGGAGAAAGGGACAAGAGAGGTTCAGAAAGAAGCAACAGAGGTGCAGAAAGAGGGAAGAGGGATGGAGAAAGAGGCAAGAGGGGCGCAGAAAGAAGCAAGAGAGGTGCAGAAAGTAACAAAAGAAGTGCAGAAAGAAGGGAGGTGCAGAAAGAGGCAAGAGGAGTGCAGAAAGAGAAGAGGGGGTAGAAAGAGGCACAAGGGGTGGAGAAAGAAGCAAGAGAGGTACAGAAAGATGCAAGATAAGTGCAGAAAGAAGCAAGAGAGATGCAGAATGGGGGAAGAGGTGTGGAGAAAGAGGCAAGAGGGGTGCAGAAAGAAGCAAGAGAGGTGCAGAAAGAAACAAAAGAAGTGCAGAAAGAAGGAACAGAGGTGCAGAAAGAGGCAGGAGGGGTGCAGAAAGAGGGAAGAGGGGTGCAGAAAGAGGCAAGAGAGGTGCAGAAAGAGGCAAGAGGGGTGCACAAAGAAGCAAGTGAGGTGTAGAAAGTGGCAACAGAGGTACAGAAAGATGCAAAAGAGGTGCAGAAAGAGGCAAAAGAGGTGCAGAAAGTAGAAGAGATGTGCAGAAAGAGGCAAGAGAAGTGCAGAAAAAGAAAGAAAGGTGCAGAAAGAAGCAACAGAAATGCAGAAAGAGGCAAGAGAGGCGCAGAAAGAAGCAAGAGTGGCTTGCAAACCATTAGTACCAATTTAACACCCACATTTAGCAATAAGTAACAGGTGACCATTCTAGGTTTACAAAGGAGCTTCCACCACACTGTAACACTTGTCTCTGCATCTTTGGTAACGTTTGAGCCCTTTGAGCTAGAAACAAGGCTTTTTTTGATCAAATCTGTAGATTAGGCAGCAGATGATGGATTATGTGGCTAATGCGGAAAATGTATAATTGTGCGAAAGTTGGTGCAGCCAAACAGTCACATAATTCCAGTGGCCCGGCTCATACCTCTGACTAGGTCCAGAAGTGCTCCTCAGTGATTCCTTCTTTTTTTTGTCTAATTGAGTTCATAGTTTAGCTTCTATGGAAACGAGGATGACTAAACCTGAGGTTACCACTCCACAACACAGACTACCATACCACATAATTGCTCTCCATAACACATAATCCCACTCTACATAATTCCTATACACTAAATACTTCTAGCCACATAATTTCGCTGCACAACATACCACATATTTCCACTGCACACAACGTATATCCACTCCATTCCAAAAAACATTAGTAAAAAACTTTTACATTTACAACGCCAATAGATCTAACTCTTGCAAATGCGAGACCTATTAAACTACAAATGCTTCTTTAACTGGTAGTCACGTTTGCAGAGTGGTGGAGAAAGGGGGCTGGGCCTCCAACCAGCGCTCAGGAATTCTGCTGCGTAGGACTTACAGGAGGTACCAGGAGGGCTTCTTGGCCCCCAAAGTCCCTCAGGAGGAAAGTGGACTTCATCCCCCAACCAGTACTGTGCCAGGAGGCGTGTTTGTAGAGTGGTGGAGAAAGAGGGGATGGGGCCTCCGAAGACCTCTTAGCAATCCCACTGTGTGGGACTTAGTGGAGGTAACAGGAGGGGTAGTTGGCCCCCCAAGGACAACCTTGTGGGCCAACTACCCCTCCTATTATCTTCAGTAAGTCCTACACAGCAGCATTGATAAGTTCTCATAGCAAGCCACGCCCCCTGTCCCCACCACTCTGCAAACATGCTCCCTGGTGCACTCTTGGAAGTCCACTTCGCTGCTGGGGGTCCTTAGGGGCCAACTAACCTACCTGATACCTCCAGTATGCCCCAGATAGTGGGATTGCTGATAGGTGGACACAGGCCACACCCCCTTTGTCAACCACCCTGCAAGCGCGCCTCCTGGCGCGCTCTTGGTTGGAGGATGAAGTCCCCTTGCCTCCTGAGGGTCCCTGGGGGCCAACTAGCCCACCAGGTACCTCCAGTAAACCCCACACAGCTGGATTGCTGAGAGTGGTCCGAGGCCACACACCCTTTTTACACCACTTTGCAAACGCGCCTCCTTGCACACTGCTGCTCGGGGGATGAAGTCCAATTGTGTCCTGAGATCCTCAGGACACAAGAGGACCTCATCACCAGTGCACCAAGAGGTGCTGACCCCCTGAGCAGGCCTAGGAGGTCAGGGTGTTTCTACCCTGCCCCCTTTTCTTGTTCTTTTTATGCTTTTTACAACTGTTTACTTGTGACTCTGTTACCGAGTCACAAGATGGCTACCAACACTTCCTGGTTTGGAGTGTTGGCAGCCAATCAGAATGAAGCTCATGCTCAGGATGGTTCGCGAATCCTCCTTGGTGCTTAGATATATACATTTTTACTTTTTGAATTTCTTAGCAACTACTGAACAGATTTACACCATTTAAAAAAAGCATGCTTTCTGGACCAAGACCTACCTTTTTGTCAGATTTGGTGTAATTACGTTCAGCAGTTCGGGCTGTAGCTTTGTCTAAAGTTCCTATGGAAATTAACATGGGGAAAATGTGTTTTGGGACCTCCCTTTTTTCTCGGCCCCCGCTTGACGAATCACCCCGAAACTTTCAAAACAGGAGCTGACCTGAGTGACCCATTAGTTTGGAAAATTTTGCGAAGATTCGTCAAACGGCGCCAAAGATATTGGCAAAAGAAAAAATGCTTTTTGAATAGAAACAAGGTCCTAACTATAAGTACCTACTGGCGACCGCCAGTAGGTAATATATATATATATATATATATAGGCTATCTGGTTTTAGGTTTAAACCTATAATAACTGATAAAACCCCACCGAAAAGAAAATAGCCATCACCAGTGTAAACATATAAACACTGAAAAAATACCTTCACAACCACAAACTAAGTGCCATTCAAAGAAAGGAAAAGATGGGAGAAAGAGTCATTTTATTTCTTCCTGAAGGGGCCAATACAATGTAACTTTGTTATACAAGGCAGCAGCAAGAAATACTGGGCTAAAATTATTCTGCTTGAGTTTTGTTTTTTATGGATGTCACTAAAATATTGTTTCTTCCTTCTGCTATTTTCAGTTTTGTGGTCTTTGGTCTCAAGATGCAGTGTTTAGAAGCATGTTTTAGGTATTATTTAGTTATTTTATAAACTGTAGAGGATCAGGAAATATCAAAATCATATTTGATATTTTGGCTACATTTGATTTCACTGATAGGTAAAATGGCTGGTTTCATAAGACTCTTTCCCAATATGTACAATCACATTTACCCACAGACAGAGAATGGGTGAAATCCTTTGCTACATCAGCCCCCTTTTCTAGTGAGTCAGTATTGGTTGTAGGTGAATTGCCAAAGACCCCAGGCTTTAAACATTCAATGCAAGGTGTAGTGACAGGTATATGTGAAAAGAGTGTTGTCACCAAGCATCTGAGATAGTGGTGAAAACATGGCACCAGGCGTTTGGTAAACATGTGATGGAGCAAGGACTCACAAATGAGACTTGCTCGAATGCAATCTCCTCACAGTATTAATTTATTAATTTTGTATTGTTTATATTAACTTTGCATACACTACATGAATAGCAAGGAAGCTTGCTTATGTGTTCTAACTAACAAGTAACGCTTGTCTTTCTCTAAAATGGCCGCTAAAGCGCGGGAACCTTACTGCGCATGTCTCAACCATATCACGTGTTGTGACGTCTTTCTTTGCTTGGTGGGAAATTTCTGCTTCTGCGCAATGTGCGCTTTAAAATGGCTGCTTGATGTTTTCACATGCTTCAGCTTGCTCTTGTGTTATTATTAAATTGTCGTTTTCTTAACGCTACTAATGCGGGATAGATTTATAAGTAAATGGGGATAGAGTAGAAAGAGTGGGTATACAGTGAAACATATTATTTGTGATTTTAATATTTTCTTCTTTGACTTTTATTAGTTCGTAAACTTGGGCCTGGGGTTGGTGATCTGAAACTCGAGAGACAATGATTCTGCGCATGTGCCCTGCTTGGCTGCCAAAGAATAAAGATGAAGTCAACCTAGACGTCGTCCAAGGCCATGACCTAATGGCCGATATTGATATATTCATGTGTTCTTGCCAAACTTGCAACTATGTATATGAAAAATGAATAAACTTTGTCGTGAGAAGGGTGGGAAATAAAGCAAATGTATTAAAATTGATGGGCGGTAGTTTAAAGACAAAGGCCTTCAGAATTCGAACCAAATCAATATGGTGTGAGGATCAACCCCCTGTCCAATCAGAAGTAGTGGTCCCATATTTTAGCAACATTAAGGGGAGGTACATGGGCGATGAGGGGTATAATAGATATAGAATTAGCTAATTAGCTAGCTTCTAGCTCCAGACCGCTAAGCTGATCGATTGCAGACTGAATCGCTGTCCAGAGAGGTCCTGAGGAGGGGGCGGCGGAGTCCATTAGAAGGAAGGCACGGGAGAATCGAAGAGAAGCCGAGTATCAGAGAGGGGAACGACGCAGGCGTCGTTGTAGAGAGGTCACCGGTCCTGTCCTGATCCTGGAGGAGGTCTTTGCTCTTCATCCTTCCTGGGTCCTATTCTTTCCAACTCCTTGGCCAAGGGGTTTGGTTCTCGCACTTAGGTAAATATAAATGCAACCTTTAGTTGCGCTGTTGTCTCTATCTTCTCCTTTCTGAGGGACCGTCATTAATCAATAATTATTATTCTATGCTTCATCCGTGATATGCGATTAAGTACCATGTGGTTCTGTAATTTACTCTGCTAAATCTTTAGATAAACATTTTAAAACTTCCTGACTCAGTGGTTATTTCAGGATTATGTACTACAATGAATGTCACTCATTTTAAACTTCCCAATTAGCAAAGGATTCATTGGTAAGTCATTACTCTTCAATCGGAAGGTAATTGGTAGCAGGGATTTTGATAAAGAGTACAACTGATAACCCCAGCGTAAGCATTAGCGTAGTGTGAATGTATGGGCCCAAGTGAGTATCTGGTGTATGAATGCTGTTTGCTAATATCGCGCTGGATCAGTTTTCTGGTAATCAGAGGATGGTTACGCTTTGTTAATTGGGTAATGAGAATTTTATTTTTATGAACTAACATCCGTGTATTCAAAGTTTGTTTTATGTTGTCCAGAATTCCCCGGGGAAAAGTGAATAGCGGTTGGTAAGTGGAAGCCATACTGCAGTGAGGTTATCTGTCAGGCAGAAATAGTAATGAAAAGTTAAGCAGGACTATCAGTACTGGTTAGGGAATCTATGCGTGTGAGTAATAGCAAAGGAGTACGCTAGTGAAAATTTGATGTTATATCACCTAGAAAGGGTAACATTGAAGAAGTAACTGGAGCTTGTGTGAAGAGTAAACGGAAGGGTTTTACTCGTAGTGTATGTTTAGTAAACGGAAAGGTTTTACTAAGTGTGAGAGAAAACTATCTTTTCGAAATTTAGAGAAACTGGCACGATAGCGAATGTTATATGTTGTTACTGAAATGTAATTAAGATTTATAGAGAAAATAAGTTTTGCGTAAGAATTGTAAAGGGAGGGTCAGCTGCCGGAGAGGGAGCTGACGTCACAAAACGCTGCGCTGGGATTGGTTGAAACAGCGGGTGTGGAACGACTCTTGTAAAGGAGGGGTCAGTAGTCAGGAGCAGTATTAACGTCACAGGTGCCGCGCTGGGATTGGTTGAAACAGCGAGGGCAGAGAAGCGCAGATTGTAAAGGAGGGGTTGACAGACAAACGTCACAGAAAGGCCGCGCTAGGATTGGTTCAGAAATAAAAGTTAGCGGACACTTGATTGGTTGATATTCTAGAAGCTAATATCTTAGTGGATAGAGATTGCATGTTAAAACGCGATCCGACTTTAACAGGAACTCGTCCGGATAGGAGATTCCTAGGTTTTGCAGAATATAACTTTATTCACCGAAGATTAGATAAAATGTACGGAGAGAAGAGAAAAATTTCCTTTCTGCAAAAGATTAAGAACTATTTTAAAAAGGATAAACCAATCAAAACTAGGGAAGGAATTATCATTCCACCAGCTAAAACACCCGCTTCATTCATGATGATGGAGAGAGGTTATCATACTTGTGTATGGATAGAGAATTGGATAGAATATACCAAAAATGATGGAATATTAGCATTTTCCGAGAATGGTACCTTCAATGGAAGAATTCTTCAAAATTTGAGATTGAGAATGAATGATTTGGAACCCAGACCTAGATTAACCCAATACGAAGCCTTAGAGGAATGGGAAACCGAGGCATTTGAGCGTGACCGATCCAGGAGTAATAGGGGTTATCGAGGATTTTTCCCCAGAAATCAACATGAGACTAGGGACGGTCAGATGAAACAATGGAGGAGGGCAATGCTTACAGAAGGATTATATCCATTGTTAACAGCAGAAGAAAAATTAGGAAGCAAATGCACAGAAAAGACAAAACATTTAATGAGAAATGGAGATTCCGAAAATGAATTTATAGAGGAAATATTAAGGAACCCCCCACCATATCAGGAAGGGACAAGTGGATGCACCCCAAGTGCCCCACTGTTAAAAACTCCATTAGTACCACAGGTAATGCATGATTTCACACCTAGCAGGATACTTCATGATAAAGAAAAAGAAGCCCTAGAGAAGACCAGAGCAGAATTAATACAGAAAATAACACAGATAAAAGTGCATCCTGATTCTTTGACCATACCTGTAACAATTGGTCCAGTAGTCCCATTATATGGCAATCAGGGAAACTGTCCTCCACCGTTAGTTATGCCTACTCCTGTGAATGTTCCTAAACCTGAAGCAGTAGTAATGGTTGAGGATCACTTTAGTGATTGTGAATCTACGATATCATTGATGGATTTACCAATTCGGGATTCTGTCAATAGTACTCCCAGAAGAACTACACCTGGGTGCTCGAAAGAGATAAACTTGATAACTTCATCAGGAGCAAAAAGTGTCACTGTAGTTAGTCCAGAAGACTTAGAAAGGTGGGCACAAGGATCAGATCAGCAGTGTACACCTCCAAAATGTTTGGATATTTATAAATTAAAAGTTGAATTAGAAGAAATAATAGCAGGAAATGTGGGGTTAGATCGCCTAAATGCTTACGATGAATAAGAAGTATTGTTCGTATGCAGAAGTATCACCAGAAATGTAAAAATATTTCCTGAAAAATTATCAGATTTGGCTCTGCAGATGGGAATTGAAATGGGGAGATCAAAGGTGTTGCAGAAACCCTATAGAGCAGATTTTTCAGACAAAGATTTAGAAAATATGAATGCATCTGGAAGAAAGTTACAAGTAAAAGAATTAATGATAGTCTTACAGAAATGGGGAGATCTAGATAAATGGAGAACTAGATGGGCCAAGAAAAAGGAAGAGGCACGATCAAGCAGAACAGCATCTAAATATGTGATGAAAGAGACAGGGAAAGCAGACCAAATGTATCCGATGCGAGAAGTACCAGGAGGGGGCTATGTACATGTCCCATGGAGCAGGCAGGATATTTTGTCATTTACGAATGATTTTCCAAAGTTGAGAGAAAAACCAATTGAATGGTACAAGCAGGTTGAGAGGTTTGTAAAGGTGTCAAAGGTATTGTTGAAGGATTTAGATGGTTTGTTTGACATAGTGGTACCTGCCGATTTGTGGACAGATTGTAAAATTACAGTTGATTGGCCAAGTGAAGAGTATCCTAAAGATCCAAAAACAGGTGCCCCGTCAAATGATGTAATGAAAAAGTATCAGCAGGTGATAACTTACCTGAAAGGCAAAATACCACCGAAAGAAACAGATTGGGTGAAAATAGACCGAACCACCCAAGAAGCCAGTGAATCGGTACACGCCTATTATGAGCGTTTATTGCAGGTATTTAAGCAGTATAGTGGATTTGAGGACATTGGAGACAAAAACATGAGTCAGTTTGTGTATCGATTTGTCTATGGTCTGAAGCCAGAGATTTGTCAGATGATTAAACAACACATGTTGTGTTGGCAAGGGAAACCGATCGATGAAATTTTGAAATATGCAAAATACTGTGGAGACGATATTGAGGATAGGCACAAGAAATTGAAGGAAAAAGTAATGTGGGCACAGGTGAAAATGGCTGAGAAACAGGGAATTAATTTGGATAATCCGAGTGAAAATCAAGGAAAGGATTCAGGAACGAATGGCGACACTGGGAATGGTGGAAAAGTGAGAGGACGAATGAGTAGAGAAGAAGCTAAAAAGAAATTTCCTTGTCATGGATGCGGAAAATTGGGGCATTGGAAGGATGAATGTAAAAGATTCGGAATAATAATGGCCCAAATCAAAATTTAAATCCACAGACGCAGAATGACTCACAGCAGGGTGTAAATCCTCAGAGTCAGTTGCCACATGCACCTATTCAGGGTAATGTAAGCAGAGCAAACCACGGTACAGACGTCGGATATCAAGGAGGAAGTGGTAAGAATGATTATGTAACATCACAGTTTCTTTTACAGGACGATTTCTGTCAATACAGTTCATGACGGTGCCTAGGAGAGGGGAGAAGGAGTGCGTACTTGGCGCATCCTTATCGGTAGATCAGTCAGGTCCATATGTTGAAGGGAATGTGAAGGGTAATGATATTACTTTCCTTTTGGACACTGGTGCTACCCGGTCTACTGTGAGAACAGCAGACATTCCAGACCTTCCTCTCTCTGGAGAAGCTATCCAAGTAGTGGGAGTAGCTAATCGAAAGATTAGAACACCTCTTACCGAACCAATGGAAGTTAAAATTGGAAATTTCAGAGAAATGCATCAATTTGTAGTGTGTGATTCCAGTCCAGTAAATTTATTAGGTCGTGATTTACTATGTGTTGGAAAACGAGGCAGCATCTGTGAGGCCTGCACAAATAACATGACTACATTTGTCCTTCACTGGGAACCAAACACCCAATTGTAGCGCCTGACTCTCAGAGGGTAGCGTTGCAGAGCAGTCTGAGGCTTACTCAAGGGAGGTGGTGTGGGCTAGTAATCGCCATTTGCAGGTGCGCAGAAATAACACTCAATAATTGATTGTCCAGACTGTACTTTGCTTTATAAAAGTAAGAGTACATTTATTAAACACACACACTACTCAATACTATGCACCAATTTACAAATATACATAAGCTGTTGGAATTACTTTGTGACATTGCGTAACATCTCCACCCCTCCCAAAAGGGGGGGTGGGGTCTAGTACCACCACTCCCATGTATGCACATCATCTTGCCCCCTAATGCAGTTAGTTGAACATAACCTGGAGCGAGGGCCTTGCGCACTGGCACCATCCCAGTGGCGACCCACCCCATTACCTCAACACGCATTAAAAGTAGGTTCACCTGCCCTAGTGACACATAACCCTGACTGAGCATCTTATATTGACCATACAGTATGCACCCCTACATATTCAGGGCTAACAGTCTGGGTTGTTCCTCACTTAAGTGCAGCAGCAAGAATACATGTTTACGCATTACCTTAGAATGACAGTACTCATCACATTTGTTGGACATTAGAATGCGTTGCAATTACAGCCCCTAAAGGCATCACAGATGAAATCACAGGATTATGCATATACAGCCAGACACCCTAGCAGGAATGTCTGGCAACATAACCCCACTTTGCTTATGACATCACCTTACACAGGTACTTCACATTACATATGTGACCTTCAGTCCCTCTAAAAAGGAATAACCGTTAGTAAATGCAGTTCTGGTGCAATTACACCTCTTCACCTCCAGGGGATGCCCTTCTCCAGACATCCCCACCTCAGCCCTTCACTCCATGAAACACTTCTCAATACACCCTCAGCTGTAGAACAAACGTTCCAGCCTAGAAGGTGTTAAATGCACGCTGAGCCCTTGAGGGGTTATTCTTTTAAAATCCCTATGAGACTTAGGGTGGGACTTATCTTCGTGCTGGGGGGAGACTGCGCTTCTCCAGCAGCTCCCCCAGCACCCTTTCACCAAGTTGGCGGTGACCCCGTGCTCCTGGGGCCACCGCAAGCACCAAAACGACAGATTTCCAAATGCCTGGCAAGGCATTATGGGGCGCTTCGTGCTCCCTTGTCACGCATATGGAATGAGCAGCTCTCCCGCTGTGCCGGGGAGAGCCGCGATCGCGCTGGCGGCCTCCGCCCGCATCCTTTCCTTGGTGGGGGGCCCGGTCCCACCCAGACCCCCAGGTGAGTAACGGCTCGGGGAGCCCACCCCCGGCCGCCTTTTCCAAATTTCGGGGGCCCGGTCCCACCCGGGCCCCTCGCCGCACTCTCATTCCCTTTCGGGGTCCCGAACCCACCCGGAACCCCCCAGAGGCCTGTCCGGTGGAGGGCAGCCTGGGGAGCCCACCCCCGCCTCCCCGCGCGGCCAGCACCCACGTGTGCTGTTGCGGGAGCCGGCTGGGATCTTCTGGTCTGCCCGCTCCAGCGGGCAGACGCATCTTCTCCCTCCGGTCCGGCTGGACCGGGGGGGAGTGCGGCGGCACTCCCCCGGCCTCCTCATTCCTTCCGGGGCCCGGGGATGGGGTCCCGGGCCCCCAGGGCCACCATCACGGGGGGCGATGTCGCGCCCCCCGGCTTTGCTTCGGGGCCCAGGGATGGGGTCCTGGGCCCCTCCTCCTCCTCGCGGGGAGCGCGACGGCACTCCCCGTCAATTCTTCTTCTGCGGGGGCCAGGGTGGGCTCCTGGCCCCCTCAGGGGGGGTATCTTCACGGGGAGCGCGACAGCGCCCCCCGGCTTTGCTTCGGGGCCCGGAGATGGGGTCCCGGGGTCCTTGGGCTCATTTTCCTCCCTCCTGCTCATCACCGGGGGCAATTTCACGGGGTGCGCGACGGCGCCCCCGATTTTGCTTCTTCCCGGGGCAGCCCCCGGGGCCTGACCCACCCCGGGGGCATGATTGCGACCGACGGCGGAGCCCCACACGCTTCGTCGTCGGTCCCAGGTGGGGTCAAAGGTCGCCTACCTTCTGGGGGGCATATCTCGGCCCCCTGGAGTCCGATTTCCTCCATTTTCGCGTCCTCTTGCTCCTGATGGCGCCCCCCATCCACTGGGAGCACTTTCCCTCGCCCTCTGGGTCTCTGAGAGGGGGGAGTCAGCAGGGAGCGGTCTTCACTGGCTCCCTGCGCCAGCCTTTCGCCTGGCTCTCCTCCTGGGCCTCTCTTCTCCCTGCACAGAGGCCCCTGCTTCTGCGCACCGGTCCTGGGCTCTTCTTCTGGTGCTGGTAGGGGCCTGGGGGGCAGTCAGGGGGTTCCTCCTTCCAACTGCCCATGACCAGGCTCCAGCACCTTCCGCCTCAGCAGACCACACCCCAGAGAGACCTCTCTTCCTCTTCCAGTACTTTTTAAAAGTTGAGATGGGGGGCTGGCAGGAAGTCTCTGTTTGTCCTATCAAACAGCGACACATCACTTCCCTGCCCCTGCTCCCTCCTCCTTGTCCAGCCTCTGGGTTTGTTCAAAATGGCTTCGTCCAGGGTCTCTGGCCACATGGTCTCTGAAACACGAGCCCTTCCCTCCTCGCTGCCTTCCCTCCTTGGTGCAGCCTGGTGCCTGGCACCCAGTGATGGCTGCTGATGGATGAGCCTGTAGCCCCACCCATCTTCTCTTCGTGGAGAGGAGGCCTTAGCTTGTGGAAGAAAGGTTATCAATCCATCCAGCTGAGGTCAGCCCTCAGCCTGGCCCTGGTTATGACTGACTCGGAGAAATGTGACATTTCTGGATGACCCAAAAGCAGTACAAATATGACTTTGGACTCTGCAGAATACTCCTTTTCACATCCGCTACAGTGGACTTTAGTGCATGTCTGGAATCTGTAGGCCTTAAGAAAGTTAATCTAGCACATGGGCTCCACATCCCCATAGGGGCCCAGAGTGTCAGAACCACCTTCTAACACTATGCAAGATGAATTGCACAATTTTCTGCACCCCGGATGGTGTGGCAGTTCAGACCCCAGATGAAGATCATGTATATAAGTTTATGATTGCAAAACAAGGTACAGAGGTAGATGAGATGTTTTCTTTGATAACAAAAGATGAGCTGCCAGAAGAATTAAAAACTACAGTAAACCCCATAGTATGGGATTTCACAGGACAGGAAGTAGGACTTATGGCCAAAATAGACCCAGTTAAAATTACTGTAAAAGAAGGTGCAATTTTCCCAAATACCAGACAGTACAAAATGAGTGTAGAAGTAAAAACAGGAGTCATTGAAGAAATAAATCGAATGGTAGAACAAAACATACTAAGAGAAGTAATGAGTAGCCCATGTAATTCACCAATAATGGGTTTAAAGAAACCTTGCGGAAAATATAGGATTGTTCAAGACCTGCGCAAAATAAATAAGATCGTGGAACATTGTTGTCCTATAGTGCCCAATCCTGCAGTAATCCTATACCAGATTCCTTGGAGTGCAGGATGGTTCACTGTGATTGATTTATGCCAAGCGTTCTTTTCAATACCATTGCACCCAGACAGCCAGTATCTTTTTCATTTAAATTTGAGAACAAAGTCTATGTATGGAATCGTGTTCCTCAGGGGTACACGGAAAGTCCTTCCATCTTCAATCAGATATTGAAAAAGTGCCTTGAGAAACTAGTGATGCCAGGAAGCTCAGTCCTAGTGCAATATATCGACGACTTACTGGTGGCATCGAACACCAGAGAGGACTGTGTTGTTGATTCCATAGCACTATTAAATCATTTGGCTGAAGAAGGGCATAAAGTCTCACCAGAAAAATTGCAGTTCTGTACAACAGCAGTTAAATATCTGGGACACCAAATTGAGAGGGGAAAAAGAAGAATAACCTCGGAAAGAGTACAATTGATTAAGAAAATGCAAATGCCTGTAACCCAAAGAGAAGTGAGAATGTTCCTAGGAATAGTAGGTTACTGTCGAATGGATACTAGGATTTTCCTTGTTAGCAAAACCCCTAATTCAAATGACAAAAAAGAAAGCCAAGGACCCAGTTGAATGGGATGATGAGAGTGTAGGAGCTTTTGTAAAATTGAGAAATGCTCTGTGCTCAGCACCGGCCCTAGGCATGCCCGACTATAAGAGAAGCTTCGCATTGTTCTGTCATGAGAGAGAAAATTGTGCACTTTCAGTCTTAACCCAAAGACATGGTTTAGACAGACGTCCTATAGCATATTTTTCTGCTACATTGGATCCAGTGGCAGCCGCGTTGCCAGGTTGCTTAAAAGCAGTGGCGGCTACCTGTTTAAGTATTGAACAAAGTGAGTAAATTGTAATGGGACACCCAGTAAAGGTGTTTGTTCCACATGCGGTTGTGATTCTGTTGACAAGAACTCGAACTCAGCATCTTACTCCTAGTCGGCTGACTAAATATGAGAAAATAATAATGGGTGCTGAAAATGTGAACATAGTGAGGTGTACAATAGTAAATCCCGCTACCTTACTACCAGACCCATATCATGAGGAAATTAAAAATGACGAAGAAGAACATGATTGTTTACAAGTCACAGAGTTATGCACGAAACCACGTCCAGACATTGAAGAACAGCCCCTTAGAAAGCCAGACAGGGAACTATTTGTTGATGGTTCATGTCAAAGACATGAAGATGGTAAACTGACTGCTGCCTATGCAGTATGTGAATTAACTGGAATAGTCGAAGCATCCTATTTACCAGGAGTGAAATCTGCACAAGTAGCTGAATTGATTGCTTTGATAAAAGCTTGCAAAATTGGGAGGAATCAAAAAGTAACTATATTTACAGATAGCCAATATGGTTATGGGGTTGTGCATGATTTTGGCCAACTATGGATGCAGAGGGATTTCATGACTTCTTCAGGATCCCCCATTAAAAATGGACAGTTTGTAAGGGAATTGCTGGAAGCAATACAATCACCAAAAGAATTGGCTGTGGTGAAGTGTGCCGCACACCAGTCAGGAGATGACTGGGTGGTAATCGGCAATCGATATGCAGATCTTGTGGCTCAACATTGTGGCAGAAATAGATTATCAGTCAATAAAAGGGTGGAAAGAATGGGAATCAGCTGCCAACTTATGCTGTATATGCCACCTGAAACATGGAATGAGGTTAGAAGATTGTAAGATGGTGCTGATGAAAATGAGAAGAAAACATGGGTCAAAGTGGGTTGTTCCCAAAGGGGAGATGATGAAGTGTGGATTTGTGCTGATGGCAGACCAGTCATGCCTGACTGTCTGCTCTCTCAAATGGCCAGGATGTATCATGGAGACACACACATAGGGAGAGATACAATGATTAGGCTTTTCAGACAGAACTGGTACAATCCCAAGTTCAGGGCTGTAGCAGAGAGCCTTTGCCGGAGATGTTTGACTTGCCAAATGCATAATCCAGGAAGAAAAACAATAATTGGGTTTGGGAAAATTGGAAAAGCAGAAGGTCCATTTATAAGACTCCAGTTCGACTTTATACAGTTACCACCATGCAGAGGGTTGAAATATGTACTAGTCATAGTATGTCTGTTTTCAAAGTGGGTGGAGGCTTACCCTACCAGGAGGAGTGACAGCATTACAGTCGCAAAGCTGTTACTACGAGAACTCATTCCTAGGTTTGGTTTCCCAGTAACTTTGGAATCAGATAGAGGAAAACATTTTAACAGTGAAGTGATTCAAATAATCTGCGAAGCATTCCAAATTGAACAAAAATTGCACTGTGCATATCGTCCAGAGGCTTCTGGAGTAGTTGAACAATTGAATGGCACTATAAAATCCAGACTGGGAAAAATGTGTGCATCAACATCATTGGAGTGGCCAGATGCATTGCCACTCGTCTTAATGGGACTCAGAAGCATTCCCGATAGAAATACGGGATTGAGCCCACACGAGATAATGATGGGAAGAGCAATGAGACAAGCACATGTTCCCATAAACAAACTGCTGAATATATCTGATGATATGGTTCTGGATTATTGCAAAGGATTGGCTGACCTAGTGCGTTCTGTCTCTCATCAGGTCGGAGAAGACGCAGTTTCGAGGCAGCCTGAACAAGAACATGATCTGAATCCTGGTGACTGGGTGGTAGTGAAGAATCACACCAGAGAGACGTGTCTATCACCTAGATGGGGAAAACCTTGTCAAATCATACTGACTACCAATACAGCAGTGAAGTGTGCAGGATTTCCTAATTGGATTCATGTAAGCCACACCAAAAGAGTACCAGACCCTGAAGAAGAAAATCCTCAGTCAGTATCAATCACTGAGGAAGCTGAAGGTTGCCCAGCTGAAGAATCTCAGGCTCGAGATTCAAGAGAAGCTGCAGAAGAACAACCGAGCACAAGTCAGGACTGGATACCGGTGGTAGAAATTCCTGAAGTTTACTACAGAACAAGAAGTCAAACAAAATTGGAAGAAATTGAAGAAGATCAGATAGGTGAAGAAGAAGCAGCTCAGGGAAAAGAAGAACATACAATAAAAGAACCTGAGCAGGACCAGATAGGGAAAGGAAACTGGGCTCAAAATAACGAAGAACCAACAAGTTTTGAGCAGGGACAGACAGGTTTAGAAGAATCCGGTCAGGCTGCAGAAGTACAAAGTGCAATAAGCCCTGATCAGAACAAGTTAGATCCAGAAAAACACACAGAAGAAAAAGATCTCGAGAAACATAAACATGAAGAATTAAACAAAGAACAAGGTAAATTATTGGAAACTCACGGAGGAGATGCAGAAGAAAAACAAATAAGGCCTGAAAAAGAGCAAGAAAGAAAAACAGTAATTGCAGAAAACGAAAAGGTGTCAAACAGTGAAAATAAAGAGATTGCTGAAGACAAAAATAAAGAAACAGTGCAAACAAAGAAAACAAGAAAAGGTGATCATTGGCCTAGTGTCATTAAAAGAGTAAAATACCACATAACAACCAGAAGTGAAGATCCAGATCAAGTAAATGAAGTAACAAGTCAAACCAAACAAGAAAACAGAACTAAGAAAAGAAGAAGAAAGAGACTGAAACTTGTGAATAACAAATTCAAGGGTCCTGATTGGACTTACATTATTCTTGAAGATTACGAGAGCTCAGAGTCAAGTGAAAGTGGTGACGAAGGAACAAGTGCAGAACTGACGTACGAGAAAGAAACAAGACCACCTTGACTACGCAAAAGAGTCATACAAAGAAAAGCGAAAAATAGATAAGAAGAGCAATCTTCCTTGTCGAAATGTCTGATGATAGAGTTGCTGGGAGACCAAAACAGAGATGTTGTAGAAGATGCTGTGCAATATGCATATGTAGTCTAGTAATGGTGCTTATAGTATGGTTAGTCCTGATCGTAGCAGTCCCTTACCTTATGATAATGGATAAAAAGATTAATAACGAAACTAAAGGAAGGACAGCACACATGAAGGGAAATAGAGTAGAACTAATGGCAGAAAATGAACCAGAATTTCATCATGAAATAACTGATAACGACACTAGTTTAAATGTTTTCACAAAGTTATTATTTCAATATGTAGATACCATGGAAGTTAGTAATTGTTATGTCTGTATGAAGTTACCCGAATCAGTAGCAGAAGGATTAACATATCATCACTTACCATTGACATATGGCATATCATGTAGTGTATTATCTAGTTTATTTTATAGAACAGGGAGACTTCAATATTATTATTCAAACATAGATGTGATATTTTCTGAGGTTCCGATTCGAAAGAGTATGAACCCAGTGCTTAGTAGTCAAGACGCACAGTTTATGGGAGAATTTTTCTTAACAATGAAATCGATAGACATAACACATGCACATAGACACAATCTAACATGTTCTTTACACGAAGAAGAAAAGATATTTTTGAATTTAGTAGAAGATAGAAGACAAGATTTTCAAAGAAAGCTTCTGAGCATAAGGCTCATTTGCCACCTTGGGCTGAAAAAGAAGGGAGTTACACACCTGGCAAGGCTCAAGCTGCTATGGCTCTGGATTTTGTAAAGACAGGGAAAATTTGTCTACATAGATTAAAGACTGATTATAACAATGTTTTCATCAGTACCAGTGAATGTGAACACAATTTCTTAATTCTTGGAGGTTGGGGAATAAAAGGAGGAACAGATTCAGTTTTTCCTGGGATCTATTATGTGTGTGGGAATAAGGCTTACTTTAGGCTTCCTGCACGGTGGTATGGAAGTTGTTATTTTGGAATAGTATTTCCAAAAATATACCACGTAAAAAGAAACACTGGGAGCAATGAAAACAATAGCGAATTAACACGTAGTAAAAGAGCTAGTTTTTCTGAAATTGTAGGTGATATATTTGGTGCATTGATACCTTCAGTGGGAATAATTCTGAACTCAAGGAAAATATGTAAATTGTCTACAGTGGTTGATCGTTTATCAACAGATACTGCTGGAGGATTTCTAATGATTAATGCGGAAATGGTTGCGATTAGATCTATGGTTATGCAAAATCGACTTGCTCTTGATATTATAATGGCAAAAGAGGGCGGAGTCTGTAAATTACTGAAGACGAAACATTGTTGCACTTACATTCCTGATAAAAGTGCAGAAATTGGAACGTATATACAGAATATAACTAAACTTGAGAAGGAACTTAAACCACTGGAAGTTGATAGTGTATGGGAAAGATTGACAAGTAGTATTGCGTCAATTGGTACCTGGTTTTCTAATGTAGGAAAAGGGCTTATAGGTCAAATACTAGTACCTTTAGCAGGAATAGCAATAATAGTACTGACGATAATAATATGGTGCAAATGTTGTAGAAGGAATGAATCGTATGGTGTGACAGGAAGAGGAAAGAAGAGAAAGGTTGATGAAATTGAACTTGAGGATGTGAGAAGTGAATTATACAAGAAATTGTAAGGGGATGTTAAAAATAGAAAATGTAAAAATGAGAATGAAACTATTTGCTAGAAGTTGGCATCTGATTGAGGGTAGTATTTTGATGGCTCTTAAACGCCATCAGAGAGGGGATTGATGGAGCAAGGACTCACAAATGAGACTTGCTCGAATGCAATCTCCTCACAGTATTAATTTATTAATTTTGTATTGTTTATATTAACTTTGCATACACTACATGAATAGCAAGGAAGCTTGCTTATGTGTTCTAACTAACAAGTAACGCTTGTCTTTCTCTAAAATGACCGCTAAAGCGCGGGAACCTTACTGCGCATGTCTCAACCATATCACGTAGTGTGACGTCTTTCTTTGCTTGGTGGGAAATTTCTGCTTCTGCGCAGTGTGCTTTAAAATGGCTGCTTGATGTTTTCACATGCTTCAGCTTGCTCTTGTGTTATTAAATTGTCGTTTTCTTAACGCTACTAATGTGGGATAGATTTATAAGTAAATGGGGATAGAGTAGAAAGAGTGGGTATACAGTGAAACATATTATTTGTGATTTTAATATTTTCTTCTTTGACTTTTATTAGTTCGTAAACTTGGGCCTGGGGTTGGTGATCTGAAACTCGAGAGACAATGATTCTGCGCATGTGCCCTGCTTGGCTGCCAAAGAATAAAGATGAAGTCAACCTGGACGTCGTCCAAGGCCACGACCTAATGGCCGATATTGATATATTCATGTGTTCTTGCCAAACTTGCAACTATGTATATGAAAAATGAATAAACTTTGTCGTGAGACGGGTGGGAAATAAAGCAAATGTATTCAAATTGATGGGCGGTAGTTTAAAGACAAAGGTCTTCAGAATTCGAACCAAATCAATATGGTGTGAGGATCAACCCCCTGTCCCTGTCCAATCAGAAGTAGTGGTCCCATATTTTAGCAACATTAAGGGGAGGTACATGGGCGTAGAGGGGTATAATAGATATAGAATTAGCTAATTAGCTAGCTTCTAGCTCCAGACCGCTAAGCTGATCGATTGCAGACTGAATCGCTGTCCAGAGAGGTCCTGAGGAGGGGGCGGCGGAGTCCATTAGAAGGAAGGCACGGGAGAATCGAGGAGAAGCCGAGTATCAGAGAGGGGAACGACGCAGGCGTCGTTGTAGAGAGGTCACCAGTCCTGTCCTGATCCTGGAGGAGGTCTTTGCTCTTCATCCTTCCTGGGTCCTATTCTTTCCAACTCCTTGGCCAAGGGGTTTGGTTCTCGCACTTAGGTAAATATAAATGCAACCTTTAGTTGCGCTGCTGTCTCTATCTTCTCCTTTCTGAGGGACCGTCATTAATCAATAATTATTATTCTATGCTTCATCCGTGATATGCGATTAAGTACCATGTGGTTCTGTAATTTACTCTGCTAAATCTTTAGATAAACATTTTAAAACTTCCTGACTCGGTGGTTATTTCAGGATTATGTACTACAATGAATGTCACTCATTTTAAACTTCCCAATTAGCAAAGGATTCATTGGTAAGTCATTACTCTTCAATCGGAAGGTAATTGGTAGCAGGGATTTTGATAAAGAGTACAACTGATAACCCCAGCGTAAGTATTAGCGTAGTGTGAATGTATGGGCCCAAGTGAGTATCTGGTGTATGAATGCTGTTTGCTAATATCGCGCTGGATCACATGGAACACAGTGTCACTTGTAATGCTGCTGAAAAAAGTTCCTACCAAGTTCAATAAAGATTGGAGTGATATTGTTTGTATTTGCAGTAATTCAGCTATGTATATGAAAAAGTTGCATGATGACCTACCAAAATCGATACTTGAACTGACGTGCTTCCCTGTAAGAGATCCTAGTCACTTGCTCATCTAGCAAGTGACAAGGATCACTTACAGGGAAACACTTCAGCTCAGGTACCGATTTTGGTAGGTCATCAAACAACTTTGCTGAAAGCATCTTTACAATCTTCACAGTTAACAAAGAATGCTATTGGCTTTGCAGACCATTCTGGTGCACTGTTTTATTATGCCCATGAACTAAAATACAAATATTTCTCATTTAGTGCTTTGTGTGGCATCAAAGAAAGAGTCATCCTAACTGTGTCATTTAGCCGGTGGTTCTCAGTCCTAAAGGCTGTGAATGCTATATTATCCATTTGGCAACCGTTTACAGAATCTTTGCTTAGTGATGATGCCAAAGGCAAGAAATGTGATGATCTTTGGTCATATATTGATAGTGATGTGAAAAAGTACAGCCTACTGCATGCTTAAGTTTTTACAGGAAAACATGACTGCTGTAGTGGACATAAACAAAATACTAGAGTCTGAAAACGCCCTTGTCTACAAAGTGTTCAGCGTAATTGGTGTAGATGTGAAACATCTCCTTGAGAGTAGGCTGGGCGACACCTTTAGTGACTTTGGCACTACAACATGCTCCATGTTAGAATTCTTGCCACTTGGTAAGCAAAGAAATGTTGAAGAGCAATTCAGGAAATTTTATTTTACAGTCTATGGGAAATGGCTTGCAATGATGCATAGAAATGTCCCTTCACCAACCATGGCATTTGAAGTTAATGAAGCCTCACTGAGGTACTCTGCACAAGTTCTAGATCCCTTCTGTTTTCTCCAGACTTTGAAAAGTACTGCTTCATTTTTGACCGCTTCAATAACTGAGGGCATATGCACCAAATTTTACGCATATGTTGCAGAACATATCCTAGAGAATCACAATCTTCAGGTGCTCCAGTATTGGCATGGAAAGCTATGTCATTGGCCAGAGTTAGCAAATTGTGTACTGGCTGTTTTGGTGTTGCCCGTCTAAAGAGCCAATGTTGAGAGGGGATTTTCACAGATAAACGTTTACATAGGAAGGAAAGAGCGAGTGCGCATGACCAAAGACTCACTAAAGAAGTATTGTATGGTGTTCTACAATAAGTTTGGTTTGTAAAAAAGTATTTGGACCTCATATACCCTGTACACACGCTGTCTCTACACATGCACTAACATTCCATAAACACCGAAAAAACACTGTTTCTGTTGTTTTTAATGGCGCGGAAATGTGTAACCACTGATAACCACTGTTTTTTAAGGTATTGAAAACACTGAAAAAACCCCACCAGAATTGACCAAAGATAGAAACTGAAAACAGGTAAGCCTATATATATATATATATATATATATATATATATATATATATATATATATATATATCCACCACCACACTTGCACTATCAAGCAAGCAACGAGCCACGCCGATCCAAGGTTGCCAATTCCAGATTTATTACGGGCACAAAACAAAGACGCGTTTCGAGCTCAACAGCTCTTGGTATATATATACACACACATATATTATATATATATATATATGAAAACGAAAGTCCTGTCCGCAATCCGGCGGAACACCAGGCACGGACCTCAATGAAGTCAGGAAAATCACGAACTCCCACACAACATAGGTGGGTGAAGCAGTGTCGATTTATTAAAGATTTAAAACCAAGAAATCACCACAGGAACAGTGCCTGCCATGACGCGTTTCGCTCCTCACTGGGAGCTTGATCACATATATATATACACACACACAAATATATATATACGGAAAATGTATAATTGAAAGTTTTAAACACTATAAGAAGGAGAAGGAATTTCAGATTGGAGAAGGCTATAAAAGGAAGTTGGTATCCTTAGCTTGATTTGTGGTGCCAGTGCAAGTACAGCAAACAGGATCTAGTATGGACAGTTTGTGGCCTATATTGGAGAACTGTTATGCGCGACAAAAAGAGACTAATCACTAAGCAAAAAAGACAAGATGCCATGCCTGAGGCTAGCATTTCGCTTAATCTATTAGAAATTAAACAAAATTTTGAAAAGATCCAACCCTCCCATTCAAATTTAAATGTCAATGTTTGTATTTTTTTACAATTAAATCATATGTTTCATAATTTGTGTATTTGTTTGTAGCATACTTGTTTTTGAAATTTTGTACATTATGTTGAAGTTCAACTCAGAGTAATTGCATAGTTTGTACTCCTCTGCTTCCAGTAGTGGTTCAGTTGGGGTCCACTAAAGTAAAAATGTTAAGAATCCAATCCTGACTTGGGGCCCCTGATGCCCAGTTCATCCTGGCACTACTTTTTGACCATAAGCGAGCCTATTGAAATTGAGAGCATAGTGGCCTTGAGGGCCCCTGTGAACTTTACTGCGGTGCTGAATTGCATGCGGAATAGCCCACTTACATTGAGGTGGAGACCTGAGTGCACTACTAACCTACCTGGGCATCAACTCTTCTTTGTCGCTGTTTGTCTGCTCGTGCCCCTGCAAACCCCCATCCCACCTTACAGGGTGAGGTGGGACTCTCCGTGGTGGCCCAGTGGTTGTAAAGAGACACTACCTCATAGATTCAGACAGTTAGCTCTGAACCTCTCAGATCACCCCAATTAAGACATCTGCGGATGCGTATGCTCAAACTGTACTCACCTCCTACATATCCTACCTTGTGGCCCCTGTTAAGACTGGTGGTGGGTGACATCTGTGGCACTCCCTGGGTGAATAGTGGCCCATCTGCTTTCTCCTCCCCGTGTCTTGGCTGTCTAATCCTCTCCCCACCTTGGAGGATACGACGACACAGTTGGCTGATTTGGGGAAGGCTGACAACAAGCAGACTAGGCTCCCCTTCAAGCAGCGGAGGACGACACGCACCCTGGAGATCCCGCAAGAAGAGCCAGCACAGTGCTCCTAGGGTGAGGGGGGGGGGAGACACTATTTCGGAGCCGGATATCTGCTCCATGTTCAAGGACATTAAGCAAAGCTTGCATACTATAGATTCCAAGATCGACATGCTGGCAGATTGTTTTGATTGTCTAGAGAAAAGTGGACCAACATGAGGAGCGGCTGGACCAACTCGAACATCACACCTCTGAGGTTGAAGATTCGCACTCCTCGGTCAGGGAACGCCTAGTCCAGATGGAGAAAGTTCTTGAGGTCATTTGGAAAAAAATGAAGATTTACAAGTGCATTCCCTAAACAACAATCCACTATTTTAGGCGTCCCAGAATCGACCAACATGGGCCGTATGGAGGATTATGTAGATAACATGCTACACTCACTATTCGGAGAAACCCTGTCTCCCATGTTAATTGTTGAGAAGGCGCACAGATCGCTGGTGTCGCGTTCTCCTACCGGGATAGGGACACTGTGCTTCGTCATGCCAGGGAACGCCGTCCAATTCAGTATCAGGGCAGGAGGCTTCACTATGGCCGTCCAGGCTGCCAGACAAGACTCTCTCCTGGTGAAACGAGCCCTCCAGAAGACAAATGCTAAGTACTCCCTGATTTACTCTGCTAAACTCCGTATACAACATCAGTGTAAAATTCACATCTTCACTGACCCGAAGGCTGCTGCCACGTTCGCCAGCAGATTTCTGGTGGCGGGCACTACCCTTCATCCTTGCCTGATAACTCAAGCTGGGCCAGCTAGATGAACATGATTGACTGCTTTGCATCGCCTTGACAGTGAGAGCTAAGATTCTTGGCGATGACTGTGGCCGGACGGCTTCCTCATAAAGTTAGCCTGTAATGAGTTAGATGAATCCCAAAATTGCATTCTCATGGAAGTAAACCTAAGCTGGATACCATGGCATACTGCACTATCGGCTGGCCGATCCCATGCAACCTTCTGGCCACCTAGCGCTTCTGGACTGGGAGAGTGTTGGCGGCTTCCTCACCGCTCTCGAGATGAATCCTGTTTGGTTGTTTCAGATTGCATATGGGACATTATCAGGTGGATGGGCTGGAACTATTTGGCCCAATTGGCGGGCCAACGTGGGTAGGGGCCTTTGGGTCACTGTTATGACCCTGTTATGTGTTCATTTGGTTTCTTTCCTTTTTGCCACTCAATTGTGCTTTTCTCCACTCCATCTTGCTAGCATTCGCTCCTATAGGAGCACTTACTGTACACTTTATGCCACCTGATGGCGTCATTTAAATGCTTGACTTGGAATATTAGGTGCATGAATAACAGATGGAAGGCACAATAGGTTTTCTCCTACTTGCAGCGCCATAAAATAGATGTGTGCCTGCAAACTCGACCTTAACCCGTATGAGGGCACATAGGTTAGGAGAGACTGAGTCCCTCCTGGTGCACTGCAAGACCAGATGTTTCATCATGAAGTTCGGGATGCAATAGTGGAATACTTGCCCTTGAATTCACAAACTGTGGACTCCCTGTCCACCCTCTGGGAAACCTTCAAGGTGGTTATTTGCAGAGTCTGCATTGCTACACAGTCTGGGGTGTTAAGGACAATTCAGGTGTCTCTGTCCCATCTGGAGGCAGATATTCATGCCTTAGAATGTCAATACTTTAATTCTTGCAAGACGGACCTACTTGCGTCCATTCGTAGCAAACTCCCGAGTATGATGAGGAGGAGCTCAGAGAGACCCACTACCTGGTGAGGGAGGCAAGGGCCAGGCGCTATGGTGAGCGAGAAGGGCAGGAAAGACCTTGGCAGGGCTGCTGCGTAAACCCTGGGTGAGTAACTATGTGACTGACCTAATAGATGAGCACCAAAAACCTACACAATGGACACAAAGCTGTTCAACACACCATGGTTGATTTTTATACCAATCTATACTCCACTTCCCAATCCTCCCCTCCCCCTGACTTGACTTCATACTTGGATTCAGTGCAGCTCCTCTGGCTATTAGAAGGCTACTGCCTCTTTTTGAATGAGTCCTTGACAGTGGAGGAGATTGCTCAGTTTATCGCGGGATAGTCTGGAGACAAGGCCCCTGGAATAGATGGCCTAACAGCTACTTTCTATAAAGAATTTGCATCCCTGTTGGCCCCCCATCTTTTCGATATGTATGAGCAGTCTGTTTGAACCGGGGTTCTCCCGCCATCCTTGCAGGAAGCCCTTATAGTTATCATCCTGAAGCCTGACAAAGATCACAAAAGATGCGATCATATAGACCCCTCTCCATGATAAATATTGACAATAAGATTCTAGTCAAACTTATTGCTTTGTGTCTTTTGCCAGTTCTTCCTCACATGATCTGCCCGAATCAAGCCAGATTTGTACCCGGATGGTCCACGGCTCACAACTTACATACTTTTTTCGCACTCCTTCATAAATTACATTAGAACCGTCAGGCTGCGGCTGCATTCTTTGATGCTTCAAAGGCATTCAACTCTCTTGAATGGCTTTATTTATTCTTTCTCCTCAAGTTTCCCAGCATGGGCCACAAATTAATTCAGTTAATCAATTTACTTTATGCCCAGCCTGTCGCACGCCTGCAAATCAATGGAGCAATCTCACCCCCCTTTCCTGTTGCCTCCGGCACGTGTCAGGGTTACCCGCTATCTTCTATTCTCTTGCTGTTGTGATGGAGCCTTCTGGCCCAGACAGATCCTCGATTTCTCGTTCCTCCGATTAGGTGGCATTGTAGGCATCACCATTAATTGGACAAAATCCATTTTATTTCTACTTACTGATGACACACGTCTTCACATGCAATTTCCCCCTGACGTGAGCCACTGATTCCATTCGCTATTTGGGTATATGGCTTCATCATAATACTGAGGTGTTGTGGTGGAACAATTATGATAGATTGATGTCATGGCTTGAGGACCGTGTGCTGGTATGGTTGAAACTTCCGCTGTCTTTAACCAGCAGATTGGCAATTGCTAAAATGGTGGTCCTCCCAAATTCCTCCATCTCTTTATTAATTTGCCTCTTCCTCACACAACTTGCTTCCGCCGCCAACTCAGGTCTCACATTGTATCATTAGCCTGGACTGGCGGTCAGCCTTGGGTGTCCTGGGAAATTCTCATGCTTCCCTTCGAGCAGGACGGCCTCCGAGCGCCTGATATGGACCTTTATTTTCTTAGCGCATGGCATATTTTGCGCACTTTTAGTTGCACCCTATTCAATTTCAGCCTCACACGGCCCCTGAGGCAGCCACGAGGCTCCGTACCCATTCAGACCGAGCTTTTTGGCCATCCCCATAGGGTACACAGATGGGTGGATACTGTGGTTTATATGGGTGCGAACGGAATGAGCTGCAAAAATGAGCATGTTTGCCTCATCTGTATGCCCCATCCATCCCAATTCCGGGGCATCCGGTACTCCCAGCGACCTAGGAGGCTGTCTTTGTCGGTTAAAACTCACTTCCTTTGGTATGGCATATCCTGATAATTCCTCCGCTCCCTATCATCATATTTTTCAGGGTGCTTTGGGGCCCTTCTTGGATGCCATGACTTGCTATCAACTATGAGTGGCAATGCATAATCTCCATGACACCTTTCCGTTAGCCCCTCCTGAGTTATGGTACTTGAGGAAGCGCTTACCAACCCTACGCTGCACAGACTGATCACATGCATTTACAACCGTATGCAGCAAACAGCACAGATCAGGGTTGTTTCAGCTCACCAGATTTGGTTGAACGACATTAATGTGGCAATCAGTGAGGAGCAGTGGTCCTTCTGCTGCACCCAATCTAAGGCCCTGTCTCCAAATTACCGGTTGCGGTTGATCCATTTCAAGATTTTACACAGAATGTATCACACACCTGTTTGGTTACAGCTTATGGGACTAGATGAGGACTTCCTGCACTTAGCTTGGGAGTGCCCCGAGATCCATGACTACTGGAAAGTAGTAATTAGGGGGATTGACCCTTGTTGCCCTTCTGGTCTCCGTGAAGGAGGTCCTCCGGAGGCTTACCAACTGACGGCAATGCTGCTGCTGTTAGCGAAGCGAAGAGTAGCAATGCATTGGGGTAGATGGTGCGCTCCGCAAGTGAAAGCTGTTTACATGATGTGGCCCTATGCCAAGAGCTGCTTGGCACATACTGGCAGCTGATGCCTGTTCGCTCCCACCTCAAAGACATTTGGGCCCCCCTGACAAGATACCTTAGACGGCTGGATGACTCCCCAGAGAACCTACTGGATCTAGGCAACTCTCCTCAGACTGAAGCTACGCTCCCCCCCCTTGCTTGAAAATGTTCTGCCGATATGCTCAACTACACCTGACGAATGCCCTACACATCTGTGCTGTTAAGTTCACCTTCTCTAGAGTCCATCAACTAACAAGAGACAGACAGTACTGTGTAGCATTGTTACTGCTTATCTTTGATTACCTTCCCATCATTCCTAATTTCCCTTCCCTTTTTTCTCCCCTCCTTTTCTCTCTTATTTTCCCCCTTCTATAATTGCATTTTTGTGTACTCATGGTGAAAAATGGACCTGTAATGCACCGACTTTATGATGCAATTTGTACTATGTTTTGTATGTTACAAATCCTAAATAAAAATATAAAAATACAAAAATTCAAAAACATATTTAACTAAAATCGTTCCCAAATTTTTATAATTATTAGGGTCTCTACTATCACATCTGTAAGTTTCAATTTCTGTACTACTTAAATTGCATAATTGCACCACAAATCTATTTATAATGCATTTGCAACGAACGGCAATAGAACTTCTTAGACCTCATCATTAGATTCATTCGTTTTCATCAGTACGTGAGCGGTAAAACATAATTTCATAAGTAATGTTGTTATGAAAATCTATTAATAAGTGTTATAACTATTTAGCAATTTATTTTCTTCTTCTCTAACCCTTTCAAGCACGCTTTTACAGTGCTGTTACTTCACTTGTCTCTATTGCTGTATGACTTCGTTCATTTTGTGCAATGAGCACATTCAGGTTTTGTGTCTAAATCAGTGAAAGTGTCATATAAAGTGTTTTTTAAATTTGTAGCGCTATCAAGCCCCCCCTCTGATGGCAAATCAAGCCATCACAATATCTACTCATCAGATCTCATCACAGATTACGGGTTTGCTGTCTTTAACCTCTTTCTTCTACTCTCTTCTAAGATTTTCATTTCATCATAGTATTTACATTGTTCATCTTCTATATAAAGACCAGTTCTCATTCTTTTCACTCCTTGTTTGTCTTTTCGGTATTTGCAAAATTGGATAGATTATATCATCAGCATTATGCGCAAACAGATTGCCACTAAAGGTCTCAAGATGTAAATTACCCATTTGTTTCCTAAGTTACCTAACCAGTTACTAACAGTTGACAATCGCTTACCTATCGTTTCCCATGCACCATCTGCTTTTTAATCCTTAAAGTCCTCATTTAAGTCAGTAATGTTTCTGATGTAAGTCTCTGCTCTTGTCTGTTACATAGGTGCAACAATGTTGACCTTTAATAATCAACAGATTCCACCCTACTTCACGAGAAGGATATCAAGGGCAAGTCGATTTTGAATCACCATCGATCTTATTGAAATAATTCTATATCTATAACATAAAATCCCCCTGCTGTATTAGTGACTAATTTCACAACTAGGGTAGAAAAGTGTCTAATCTTATGTGAGTTTAATGCAACTCCTACTAAAGGTATTAAAACTCCAAAAATATTACCTACTATTTCACTTGCACTCGCACCTCTCTTCATTTGTCCCATTCTCAAATTTGTTTTCTCCTTCAAAATCTTTAACATGATACATTTTTAGAAAAGATTTCCATATTACAACTTCCATACCAACCAAATCTATAAAAAGCATTCTTTCCACAAATATAATACACTCTAGGAAAGATGGGATCAACACCCTCTAAGTATCATCCCCAGTTCTCACTCATTCGAAAGGTATGTTCACATTTACTAGAACCTACAAATATCATGTTAATAATCGATCTTTTTCTGTATATACAAAGTTTACCTTAGTGCTGCCAGTCTAAAGTTAATGAAGCCATTAATTCTAGTATTTTATTTTCTTCTTTCGGTAGGTTCTATGAAAGAAAATTTTTGGCAATGCATTAGTATTTATAGTTATATTATCTCATCTACGTTCCACTAAGTTTATAAAATTCTTCTCAACTCTCACTAATGTACATGTTAAATTATTTCTAAACGCATAAGCCAATGTCCAAAGATTGAGTCGGTCTAAATATATAGCCCATAGTTTCCGCGTTAGAAGCTTCATAATGTGGATTTAAGCATTTTGACACCAGAAGTTCAGAAAAGATCCGATCTTGATTAGAGTAATAATACTGTAATTGACCAGTACCATAGAATAAGCTCTTTAATACACTACATGAAATTACATATGACAGAGGCAAACTATGATAGGTTACTTCCTCAGCACTTGATGAAGGTATTTGCATACATACATTGCAATTACCAACATTCATGGTATTAACATATTCACTTAGTGATCCAGTATATACATTTGTTGACAAAGCAATTATTGTAATATCATTATGCAAAGTTTTAGCATTCAAAGTGATAGAATCAGTGTCATTAATCTTTGTAGTTTCAGGAAAAATTGTAAGTTTAGAATATTTTGCAGGAACATAGTGTGGTTAATTTAAAACAATAGGCAAATCAAATATTATCCGAGAAGTAATAGAAAAGATTCCAGTATACACACACTTGCATCTAGAGGAGCTTTCAGTGTTGGACCCTAGGGCTTCTCAAAATTCCAATCGTTCAACTATATATAAAAATAGCAGCAGTGGTTTGAGCAATTTGGCAAAGTTTGGTACAACAATTTTAAGCCACAGTTCAGTGGTTTCTTCCAATACAAAAATATTCTCAGATCAGGTTCATTGATGAGTATATTCAAGAAAGAGTGTATTAGTCCCTCAATAGGTACATCAAGGTTAAAATTCAGATCCACAACAAAGTTCGTTTCATTGGAGGTTTAGGTGGATTCGTATTGTTAATAAAATGGGTAATAAACTCACGTTCCCATTCATTTGCTGCCAGATAAGTCCATTCAGGAGATGAGAACTTTTGACTGGGTACTCTTGCTCTTTTCGATCACCTCACAGCTGTTTACTCATCATCGGAATCACATTGTGCAGACTGCTCAGAACGTTTGGTAACAGTTGGTAGTACTCATCCTTTTGTCAGACAACTTCTTAGAATCTCACCTCTTCTGGGCCAATAGTTTCCAGGTATCACTGGTCTTCTAGCTGCACTAGGCCCTTCACTTGTATCTGTATCTTTCGCAGTGAACTTCAATGGCTTAGACATTTTGGTACCTACAGCTGACTCTCTCGGACCCCCTTCAGGCCAAACGAGTGCTGTCCCAGCAGCCTACTGGTCCCCCAACAGCTTGACTAACCTGATTCCTCTGTCTCACTGTAAGTACCGATACATCAGGAACAGGTGCTGTTGTATCATCAAGGGGACATGGGACTCTGCGAGTATGACTTGCGTGCACCCAGTTCAGGAGACTTCCGCACTTTACAGCAGTGTTGGTGACTAAGATCACCTGGAAAGGCCCTCTCCAACGTGGTTCCAAACATGTTTTGTGCGCATGTTTCTTCACCATTATCCAGTCACCAGGAATGAGGTCATGGCACTGCTCGTGTTGAACCGCAAAAGCAGCTTCAGCAACCTGGTGAGACACAGAACGTACCACATCAGTCAGTCCCTTGCAGTAATTCAAAATAAGGTTGTCTGTTGTCTGTTATGTTTACTAATGCATTAGCAGAAACAGAAGGCAGTCTCATCACTCGGCCTATCAGTACTTTGTGCGACGACAATCCTGTCCTCATATCTGGTGTACTTCTTAAACTTATCAACATAAGAGGCAATCCATTAGGCCACTTCAAAGATGTTGAAGTGCACACTTTGGCCAATCTTTATTTCAATGTACCATTAACTTTTTCAGCTACATTATCCAAACCACTATATTGTTTGAAAGCCTGTACCAATCGCTCGTAATAGGTATGTACTGTCTCTTTTAGTTCCTGGTTGTTCTGTCAATCTGTAACTAATCAATCTCTTTGGGGGAAATCTTAGTCTTCAAGTGATTTATCACCTGCTGGCATTTCTGAAATACAACTAGAGATGGTGCTCTTGTTCTAGGATCCCTCTCTAGTTCTGTCTCAGGCCAATCCACAGTAACTTTACATTCGGTTCACAAATCACCTGGTACCACAATATCAAATCAATCCACAAAACGTTTGACATTTTTACAAATCTTTCCATCTGTCTGTACCATTCTACTGGATCATTTGTAAATGACAAAAATATCAGGTCTTGTCCATGGTACATGAACATAACCTCCACTAGGTACTTCTCTCATTGGGAGCACTCATATTTCTCCTACATTTGACCATCTACCTTCCCATTGTTATCTCTGACTCCATTTCTTGATCAATGTCATCCGTTCTTTAATCTGAAATTTCATTCCAGGACCTCTCTAATTCACAATGTCTTTGTCAGTAAAGTCTAACCTGTATGATCTTTGTAAATCCTTTGACTTTTGAATACCTACATCACATTTTTGAGCCTATTCAGTAAATTTATCATGTTTTAATCTTGCTCCTCGAGTAATGTCTTTACCGAGAAACAATAGTTCCTCCTTCTGGTATGTATCTAATGCAGCTGATTCTCCCTACAGCGCATTTAGATCAAAAAGGTAATATAGCTCAGTTTCAGATAAAGAACATCAGGACACAATAATAGACTCAGGCAAATTGAATAGTTTAGTTATTGTATTAATGTTCCAAAATCGATACAGATAAGCAATTTCTTAAGCATCAGTCAAGAATATTAAAGCATGTAGTACAAGACTACACATTTAGTCAGAGGTTCAAATCCAAAGAGGTTGGTTTAAAACAAACATCAGATATGAGTTTACATATTCCTACCACCATTAAAGGCAGAAGGATGGTCTGATTCTCCTTAACAGCATCTAACAATTCTAAGCAAAAGCGTAAAAGGAATTAATTTTAGAGTCCGCTAAAGGCAAGTCCATGAGCATGGGTAAAAAGGAGAAATAAAGCAAAAATCTATTAGTTCAGCAAAGAAGTATTCCAGGTCAACTGCATAAAAGCAGCTGCATCAGCAAACAGGCAGTCCAAGATGGAGATTTAAAGGATGATTATAAAATCATAGGAAAAATAGTTCCATTCTCCCAAAGGAAGAGAAAGATAAAACCGATGCGATGCATCAAAAGGCATAAGGTATGGCATTGAGTGAATGTGTTTTCCTAATAGCGTTGTTGTGTTTTTGCTTCCCCTCCTTTAGTGTTTCTTCTTTTATAGTCCTTATGACACTTTAATAACATGGTGTCACTTCACAAGTCGATCCATCGCATGATTAGCTTAGGTATGTAGTCACCAAATACATTTTAGTTACTCCTGCATTCTTTCCCAAGCACTTCATGTGAACGACATGGCTTTCCAGGTCACACAGGTTTGTCAACTGTAAGAAATACACAATGTAACAGACTACGGCATCGGGTTAGAGTTGATTTTCACACCGAACTACCTCACAGCGAACTTCAAAAGAATGTCCTTTGTATGTAAAATGAAACGTGCACAGAACAAATAATGCAACATTTACAGAAATGCCAATGAATTATTATGCTTGCTAAGGGACAAATTGCAGCTCAAGAAAGAACATGTTTAAAATGTAAAATGCATACATCAACTTTAAATGAATTAAACTTAATTGCAATCAAATATAATGCTTCAAATCAACATTTCATAATAAGAAAAGAAGAATAAATGTTTCATCAATGTATTATTACACAAATTTGACTAACATTAGCTATGGCCTACTGCCACAACTTTTCACAATCTATACATGTAAATTATTCTTAAAACCTTTTTCCTAAACTAATTTCCAAGTTTTTATAATTATTAGGGTCATTACTATCACATCTGTAAGTTTCAATTTTCTAACTACTTTTATTGCATAATTGCACCAAAATCTATTCATAATACAAATGTAATTGAAAGACAATTGAACTGTTAAAGGCTTCATCATTAGATTCGTTAGATTTCATCAGTAAGTAAATAGTAAAACATCATTTCATGAGCAATCTTGTTATGAAAATCTATGAATAAGAATTATAACTATTTAGCAATGTATATCTTCCTTTTCTAACCCTTTCAAGCATGCTTTTACAGTGCTGTTACTTCACTTGTCTCTATTGTGTCACTTTGTTCATTTCGTGCAATGTGCACATTCAGGTTTTTATGTCTAAATTGGTAAAAGTGTCATATAAAGTGTTTTTGAAATTTTTAGTGCGATCAATGCCTTCACAACCATGTCGTCAACACTGAACAGCGAAACTGCTGTCCGAGATTCTGCAGTTTACTACCCCTCTGGCACATCTCTGTGCCCTAAAGCTACAACCCTATCTGGCAAGGTGACAGTACTAAGCAGGGAAGGTGGAGGATATACAGGGAAATATGAAGTTCTCAAAATATATGATAGATGAAACAGTTACCCTATAATACAATTAGTTGCTGGATCACAGATCTCCACATGAGAGTGAAATCCACACTTAAGACAGCTGAAGCAAAATCTACCAGTCTTCCTAATTATTGACACTTGCCTGTGGAATCAATAACAGCCAATGGTTTGCTGAGTGGAAAGCAGATGCAGTTCAGAGAAGCCAACCTTTCTTTAATAGCTATAGCTGACAGGAGGTGCAAGCAGGTGAGTATCAGGATCTTATACATGGCTCCTTCAGAACAGGCTTCTACATGGTGTTGGCACTTCGTCCTTTTTCCAGACCAAATATAAGACAAAGTGCTGCCTTTATCCCATATTACACTATAAACTAGCTGGTTGGCCGGTCACCCAGTAGACATTGCATTTCCTTGTTCAGAAACTAGTAGCCTGAAGGGTCTCACTCCCAAGCAACTATCCAACGGACCAACGCAGTGCCTCATCAACTATTAAAAGAAGCTAATCGTAGACGCAGACATTTTTTTTTCTAATTTACTCACAAGTCTTCTGTAATCTTCATGTGATTTACAGTGTATCGTTCGTTTTGGGACCATGCTTCATGTCAAAAAGATTAAAATGGTAAAATATAGGTCTCTTAAAACTCAAGCTAGGCTAGGAATTGAAACACATTCCTTAATTGTAGCTGTTCTTGGTGCTCTGTAAATAGATAGCTACAGCAAGGTTCAATGTGTTAATTTAAGTCCTCGTGGAAAACTTTCCTGCAACGATTTTAACATAAAACTCTTTTTGGAGACACAAACCCTGTATTTCCAGCTGTGTGGGTGGTAGCCATGATAGTTCAAGAACCCAGGCTGCTTCATGCAACTCGAGCTGCTTGTGTTAACAGTTCAGGCAGCAGAGACTAACAAAGCATGGAGCCAAAACATTTGCTTCATAAATATTTTTTCCGCAGCGATTTAAGTGCGGGGCAACTGTTGCGAATCCTCATTATTAACACCAGGGCACTTGGAAAATATGGCATTTCGGGTGGGGACGTCTTGCCGTATAAGCAGACATTGACGTAGCCACAGCATGAATTCGCTGCCGATGCCTGTGTATTTAGATCAGAGTTAGGAAGGGAACTAATGATGTCCAACGTGGCTGGTAAACATGGGTTTGCGACTGTATCATTTGTTAGTGAGCCAGTGGTATGACATGGTTCCACAGTGCTTGCAAGAAAAAGCTAAGAAAAAGGAATGCACTGACGTATAAAATGCTCATCAGTTACCGGTGCCAACACTGTCTTTGTTTTAGGCTTCAGCCTCGCTTTGTTCATTCTCTGCAGCTGGTCCCTGTTTTAAATAATTTGGAATATTTGTTCAAGCTGCACATCATTTTGTCCAAAAGAAAGCAGATTATATTGGAACATTTAAATTGCTTTGACAACTGTGTCCTCCACTGCTTGCTAGCATGATGTCTGCGCTCTTAATAGGCTCTGTCCCTCTCCCGGCCTCCCAAAACACTCAAGGTGACACACACTGCAACAAGCCCACTGCTTGGGCACCATTCCATTGCTCCAGTCACTTTCCTTCCAGCTGTGGAGTTCTGCGCTCCTCCCACTCTCGGGGTGTCTCGCCCACTGCGGTTTCCTGTTTTGTGAAATGTATCCACTACTGCAAACAGCTGTTTGTGGGGGGCTTTATGTCCCAATATTCGTTAACAAGAATATCTTTTGAAATAAATCTCGTTACCTATATTTTGTTCACAAACATATTGCTCCATTCGTTGTAGATTTTGTATTATTAACTCCAGAGGGTCGTTACTCTTGTAAATGACACAAAGAACACAATATTACAGTCAGGTGCTATTTAGGCCACAATTTGTTTTTACTATTCTCTGTGGGGAGCTTGTAGACCTGCAAGTGCTGCTAATTCTAACCATTATTACCGTGTGCCCAATGTTTACTAAGGTGAAGATGTACTCTTAAAACACACAAAAAGGTGCTAGGAAGATGCTTGCAATACGTCTAACCACTGGCAATCGCTTGGTGTAGCTTCACAACCCATTGTATATACACATCATGCCACCTAAGTTTGGACCGAGCCACATGCAAGTCAGTCTTGACCCTGCTCCAGTAGGAACAGTCCAACCCAAACTGCCAGGCCAGGTCCTCCCTGAACCAGAAACAAGCAAACCAAGACCGGTTTCACCCTGATTGGGGCTCTTTAATGGGATGTAGCTTGATTCCAGTATCACAGTGAGCACAGAACTCGGGCCTGGGCATACCTTTGGCCACTTACTGCGTTGCATCAAACACACAAAAGGTGATGGAAAAAATGTTTGCAATAAGTCTAGTCACTGGCAATCACTCGGGTAGCATTCTAATCCATCATTCTTTTGTCCACCATGCCACCTCACTTTGGACCCAGCCCTATGCAAATCAGTCTTGACCCTCCACCAAGCTGCACATGACTGAAGAGGCCCATAAGGCCAAAACTGGTTTTGGGTTGCTTGTGTTACAGTTGAGAGAGGACCTGGCTTGGTAGTTCCTGCTGGACAGTTCCTATTGGAGCAGGACAAAGATTGATTTGCACATGGTTCGGTCTAATGTGAAAAGGCATGGTAGGTAAAACAGCAATGGGATGGAATGCTACCCCGAGAGATTGCAAGTGGTTAGACTTATTGCAAGAATTCATCCCATCACTTTTTGTTTCTTAGAAGATGTATTCTTATATATATATTGCAGGCAATACCTATATTGCTGGATCCCACTCTAGATAATTTTGGACTATTTAGTGAGTGTATTGTGCATGATGATTTTAGATGCATATTCATATAGCAGTATTGCTCACTTTTCACCGTGGTTAATTCTCTTCTCTATGTTAAAAAGCGTAGAATAATGTGTAGGAGTGATTGTGCATTCACAGAATGGATCAGAAATTAAGAGGTGCTATTTCGTGGTAGTTATCAGTTGGTGAAACTGTGACCAGAGATTACATTTGTATAGCTCTGATAAAGTTAGAGACAAGCTATTTGTAGCTGTGAAAGGCAGGATAAGGTAGAACTAAGTCTAAAACTGTGTCTATTAAAGTGTTTGGGCGGCCCTATATTACATAGCTATGGTGAGGGGAGATGGGCATAAGGGAACAGGTAATCATTTTTTGAGGTGTCATAGGTTGAGGGGGAGGAGGAGGAGGCAAATACCAGATATTACTAGCTATCATTGGCTGTAGGTAAGGGTAGGGTACACATGAGGTTAGTTTTCTGGAATTGAAGGGCTTCAGGAGGGGCTATGCATTCACTTTTGGAGGGAGAGCTAGGGATGCCAAAAACATATGCTATATTGTGGAGATAAGGGAAGTACAGAGGATATTGTATTGTATTGTATTGTAATTGCATTTATATAGCGCTTACTACCCCTGACGAGGCGTCGAAGTGCTTTTTCGGCGAGTAGCACGCTACTCCGGGACCCTTAGAGGATTAGTGTTGAATTAGTATAGTGAAACATGAAAGTAATTTTAAGTGATGGATAGGTTAGTCAGTTATTTGGATTCGGAAGGATAGCAGAAGGATAGAAAAGGAAAAAAGGTTTGTATTTATATAGCGCTTGTTACCCCTGATGGGGTGTTGAAGAGCTTTTTCAGCGAGTAGCACGCTACTCCCAAACCCATAAAGGATTAGTGGTGAATTAGTGTAGTGAAATATGAAAGTAATTTGAGTGGTAGATATTAGTCAGTTATTTGGATTGAGAAGGGTAGCAGAGGGAAAAAAGGCTTGCATTCATATAGCACCTGTTACTTCTGATGGGTGTTGAAGCGCTTTTCTGGCGAGTAGCACGCTACTCCGGAACTCATAAAGGAGTAGTGTTGAAAATTAGTATAGTGAAATATGAAGTAATTTGAGTGGTGGATATGTTATTCAGTTATTTGGATAGAGAAAGGTAGGTGGCGGGATAGAAGAGGGAAAGAGGTTTGTATTTATATAGCGCTTGCTACCCCTGATGGGGTTTTGAAGCGCTTTTTTGGCGAGTAGCACGCTACTCTGGAACCCATAAGGATTAGTGTTGAATTAGTATGGTGAAACATGAAAGTAATTTGAGTATTGGATATGTTAGTCAGTTATTTGGATTGAGAAGTGTTGGGGAGGGGTAAAAAAGGGAAAAAGGTTAGCATTAAATAGCGCTTGTAACCCTGATGGGGTGTTGAAATGCTTTATTGGCGAGTAGCACGCTACTCTGGAACCCATAAAGGACTAGTGGTAAATTAGTATAGTGAAATATGGAATTTGAGAAGTGAACATGTTAGTCTGTTATTTTGATTGAAAAGGATAGTGGAGGGATAGAAAAGTGAAGGATTTGGATTTTTTTTTTTTTTGGGAGGTCATAGCAGTAGGAGGAGGCTTTTGGATAAGTAAAAAGGGGTCTTGGAGGGGATGAGTCAGAGGGAAGAGTTTAGAAAGGTTTGTTTTGCGGGATCGGTATAGTAAAAAGAGGTGTCAGATGATGAAAGGAGGGGTAGAGTAGGGGAGAGTAGGGGAGAGTCTAGAAAGGGATATTTTGGGGCTCATAGTAGTGGTATGGGCCTTGGGATAAATGAGAGAGTGGATGTAGAGGATATATTGATAGATGTATAGGGTGAGAGATAGGGTAGTGCACTGGAAAGAGCAGTATAAAGAAGTTTGAGATGAGTCAGAAAGTTTGGCTAGAAGATATAATGAGAGAAGCATTGGAAATGCTAAATTAGAAGAAAGTGACAAATATATAGATCCATAAGTACACCGAAAGTATACAGATGCATAAAGGAGGTAAGTATATGTAGATCAAAGACATTGACAGAGGTACAGGATGAGAAACAGGGTAGTGCATTGGATATGCTCTTTCAGGAGAAAAGTAACAAACACACAGATCCAAGTACATGGAAGGTACACAGATGCACAATGGAAGCAAGTACATGTAGACCAAAGATGATATCTTTTTTTTTTTTTATACAACATAATTATTCTACATGTTTATACAAAGCAATACACAAAGATAGGTACATATCTATAGTGAAAATAAATGCTTATATACAGAGGGATATGCTGTAAATTTCTGTTTGCGTATGGTGCTTATGTGGGGAAGAGCCAATTCTTGAGTAGTTTTCTGAAGATAAGGTGGTTGTCGGTGGATCTTATGTTGGGGGGTAAAGAGTTCCATAGTTTGGCTGCTTGAACAGAGAAGGATGTGCCACCCATGGTTTTTTTCTTGTATTTTGGGATTTTGAGGCGAGATGCCGCTTTAGAGCGGAGGTTCCTTTGTTGAATGTGTTTGGGGTTTTTATTCCTGATGAAGAGCGGTCCCATTCCATGTATTGCTTTGTGGTTGATACAAAGTAGCTTGAACGTGGATCTTCTGGCAACCGGTAACCAATGCAGGGCTTTCAAGGTAGGTGAGATGTGGTCTTGCGGTTTGATATGCAAGAGTAGTCTGGCAGCCGAGTTCTGAATCCGTTGTAGCCTTTTCATGGTCGTTAAAGGTGATCCATGGTAGAGGCTATTGGCGTAATCGAGTTTGGACAGAACAAGGGAGATGATAGCTTGGACCTTGTGTGGAAATCCCAAATGAGGGAAAATTCGTCGCAGCGTTTTTATAGTGACAAAGCTTGATCTTGCTAGTTTGTCCACTTGGGCATTCATCGATAGCTTGGAGTCCATGGTCATTCCGAGGTTTCTTACTTCCTTCGATACTTTAGGCGGTGATCCCAGTTCATCAGGCCAGGCGGCAAGGGGGTCATAATGTTTCCAATCGCCACACATGAGTATTTCCGTTTTGGAAGCATTCAATTTGAGATGGCTCCAAGTCATTCACTGATCCACATCTCTGAGACAACTGAAAATTGGGGATTTTCCAATGTCTTTGGGGCATTCTAGTTGAAGGAGTATTTGCGTGTCATCTGCATAGTTATAGCACGTGAGGTGAAATTGATTGATCAGTACCGGTAATGACTTCATGTAGATGTTGAAAAGCATGGGCGAGTGATAGAGCCTTGAGGGACCCCTGCTTTTGTGGAGTATGGTTTGGACGAGAAAGGTGGGGTATGGATGACATTAGTTCTGTTTCGAAGGTAGGACGCGATCCAGTCTAGAGCAGTTCCCTCTATGCTGGCTTCATAGAGTCTTTGTTTCGGAGTGTCATGGTCAACCGTGTCAAAGGCAGCCGAGAGGTCCAAGAGGAGTAGTGCAGCAACCCCGTTGCGGTCTACTGTATTCTTCAGGTCATCCCAGATGGCAAGGAGGGAAGATTCAGTGCCTCTTCCCGGACGGAATCCTGTTTGGAAGTCTGAAAGTATGTCATTCTCTTATAACGTGGTGCTTTGTTTACTCAGGTGAAGACAGGTGAGGAGACTCCAGATATAATTTTTATCTGCTGGCACATGAGGAGATGCTTCAGAGAATGGATATTGTTTGGTGAATATGATGGTGAAGGGTGCAGGAAAAATGTAAAATCAAGCTGGCATGAACAAGGCTTTAAATAACGTTTTGATTTGGAATACCTTAGGCTAAAATATTCTCCAATGTAAAATCAACTCCCAAAAGCAATTAAGATTTCACAATTTACTCTCGAGTATGGTTTTTAACAAACAACATATGCAAACTCTAACAAGTTGTGTTTCTTATTGTGAACTTGGGTGATCCCAACGTTTGTGGGCTTGGAAAGAATCAAACATTAGCCAGAAGCAGTGATGTGAGTTATGAAGGGTGAATCCTTCTTAAGTGTCAGCTATATTTCTCCTTTCAGTGATATAGAGCATTTCTGGCTCCAACATACCATCGCACACAACAGCCTCTAATGGCCCTGCCCATAACTGCAGCAAATGTCATAGTGGAGGACGAGAACACAAGCACCTATGCTGCCTTTCTTCACACAACTACGGAATGAGAGACAATTACCTCCATGGTGATCAAGATGGGCATGTCAATTAAAAGGTAAAAGATACTGCCGGGCTCTAGAAAAACAACAGTACAAAAAATGATCTGCTCTGGTAGACATGTCTGTGTGAATAACAGGTAACTCTCAAGCAATGCCGCTCTCTGGCAGCGGCGGAAAGCCTCTATTTAATGTGTTTGACCTTGTTCTGTGCATCTTCTTTAGGTATACCGTCCCTAGAGTACAACCGATGCGTTTTCACAGCCTCCTTCGGAGTTAATTTGCACTGATTATGACGCATTTATGTTTTTTCCTTTTCTATTTTTTTGCATGTTCAGTGCGTTCACCTGTTAAATATTTCACATTGATGCACAGGTATTTTTTCTTCAAAACTGTCTCAACGGCCCTCTAAGGCACTTTGATCTGTGCTGTACAGAGTGGGAGAAAGAAGAATTCATGCCGCCAGGATAGCCTCCCTACCTAGAAACATGAAGTTGGAAGATCCAGAGGTGCAAAGAAGGCTCATTACATGCATACCAAATATAGGTGACGTTAGTAAGAGCAGTTACGCAGCTCAGGGAACTACTTCTAATGGTCTACGCGGGCAGTGGTAGGTGCTGAAATGTTTTTGGGGTGGGGGGCATTCAAATGGCCGCATGTTTTTGCTCTTCCTAATAGACATGGGGATGGGCGCAGCGGGGGCCGGGAGCAATGCAACTGGTGCACAGGTCCCAGACGGCCCCACCCTTGTGACGCCTCCCAGACGGCCCCACCCTTGTGACGCCACCAGGGTACTTAACGTTTGCCTACGAACTAGCGATTCATAGAGAAGACAATGCCATTTGGGAGATGCCATTTGGGAGCAAGAAGATATAAAGTATATAAGGGCAAGGTTCTAATTTTGGAGCGTCTTGTGGCGACAACTATGAAGAAGTACGATGCGGACCACAGAAGTACATTTTCAAAAAGCTTTATTCTTCCAGTGCACTTCTAGCGACTGATTGAGCAGCAGCAAACTACAACTGCCGGTCCATTCCAAACAAAACATTCTCTCTACACATTCTGATTCCACTGCTGGAATCAAAACCCAACACATCTCCCCTCTTCACAATTAAACCCCCATACACAAAAATAGCCCTGAACAATACAAAAAAAACAAATCTACAATAAAGAATAACAGGAAATGAAAATTAAACATTGATAAATAAACATAGCAAAACATACTATAAATTCCTAGTATTGTATGGAGACAACAAAGTTGGTTTACACATAAACTTTATATTTTACAGGTGGTCTCCTCTCACACAGTGTCCTCAAGGTTCTCATGCCGTTAGACACTTGTTCAGGCCTGACCTAATTTCCCACACAAACTCCCCTACATGCTCCACCGCTCCACTGCAATAGACAACCTCTCTTTATTCCCCCACTTGTTATCCTCTAACATGGTCACTCGATCCTTGACCACCATAACTTTCTTAAGCTGTGAATATTTAGACTGTCCATTGGTCAAAATACCTGGTAACCGAACTCTGACCACATCACCGGTTTAATGAGTGAAGTGTGTGTCCTCTCTGTTTTAATACTGCATGCATACTTCTTTTGTGCTGTTTCACGTTTCAACTTTATTGATTACCAATTCCTTTCACCCTTAGAATTTCCCATCCAAGGACACAACAACTTTGTAGCAGGCTCACGACCTTTGAGAAGGGTAAACGGTGACACCCCTGTGACCGCATTGGGAGTGGTATGAATTGCCCATAACAAATCCTCCATTTTCTTGCCCCAATCCAACCCACTAGCAATGGATAATTGAATGTTGTTCTTGATAACTCTATTACACCTTTCCACAAAGCCATTGCTGCGAGGGTGGTATAAAGACGTTTTGGTATGTTTAACACCCCAATGGGTTGGAAATTCCTCAAACTCACCAGATGTAAATTGTACCCCATTATCCGTTATTATCTCCTCAGGAGCTCCTTCTCTCATGAACAGTGATTGCACAAACTTAATGACTTCTGCGGTATTAGATGACTTTATGAACTCTACCCCTGGCCATCGCAAAAAGTAATCCACAAGTAAATTCCATATTTACAACACTCCTTAACCACGTTGATGGGGCCTATGATGTCTATCCCCAGTTTGGTCCAAGTGCTATCAGGAATGGGCACAGCTTTCACAGGACTGGGTATGGTAACTTGGGATTTGTCGCTGATGGCACATGCTAAACACTCCCTTACAAAATGCTCCACATCCTTGTCCAAACCTGGCCACCAAAACTTATACCTAATACTTCTTTTCATAACTCTCATTCCCACATGGCCGTCGTGCGCCAGCTCCAACACCTTGTGACAAATTCCTCTGGGTACAACCAATGCATCACTTCTCCATAGAATTCCATTGGATACATTCAATTGAGAAAAAAACATGCTTAAAAGCAAACGTATGCATGAAGGACTTGTCCGTGGGCCACTCCTTGCCGATTAAACTCCTAACATCCGGTCAACCTTTATCACCATCAAGAGCAGATCTCCACTCACTCTCTGAAATGCAACCATTGATGAGACTGCAAATTGTACCCACCATACTAAAATCCTCTGCCTCTACCTCCACTCTGCTATCACCGTCACTCAAAGGCAAACAGGACAAACAAGCAACAATACGTTACTAACACCGGGAATATACTCCATCGAATACTGAAAATCCTGTAGCCTAATTTGCCTCTTGGCTATGTGTGTTGCCACGTTGCAGGATCCTTATGTTGTGAACAGATTAACCAGAGGTTTATGGTCCACTTTAATGGTGAATTCCACTCCCCATAAATAGTTTTTAAAATGGTCAGACCCCCACAAACAGGCCAAAGCCTCATGTTCTATGACAGAATGCAACTACTTCATCCTTTACACCTCGAGTCTGCAATAAAACAGTCCCCAATCCATATTGGATAGCATCCGTAACAATGATGGATGAATCACGTGTGTCGTATGGTTTTGAAGGAACGACATTAGTCACTTCCTTCTTGATTACTTCTTGGTCCACTCCCTCGCTTCACATGAATTTCTCATTCTTTTTTTAGCAAAGACCTTAGATTGTATGTTCTCTCTGCACACTTGGGAATTAATCTGGAATAAAACATACCAAAAAATGATCGTACTTGATCTTTATTAATTGGAGTGGGAAAGTCTGCAATTGCCCTTACTAAACTCTCCGTCAGTTCCACACCACACGCAGAAATCTTATAGCCCAAATAATCAACACTCTATGATGCAAATTTGCATTTGTCAGCTCTCAGTGTCATACATTTCTCCTTCAACACATATGATGACAGGTCCTGACCAAATACTAGAATGTCGTCCTGGAAGCATCTGAGATTTGCTGTGCCTTTACACAATGCCTCCACCACCCGTTGAAATACAGAGGAGGCCAAGGACAAACCAAATGGCATGCATTTAAATCTGAATGCCCCCTTAGGTGTGATAAATGATGTCAAATACCTTGACTCATGTTTCAAAATGATCTGATGATAGGCTGCTGTCATATCCAAGGTTGTGAACACCTTAGCACCCTTGAGAGAAGCCACAATTTCACTTATATCGGGTAGAGGATGTCTGTCCACCCAAATTCTTTTGTTGATGTCCCTCAAATTGATACACAGCCTCAGCCACCCATTGGCTTTCATAGCCAATACAATCAGGGACAACAACTCAGAACTCTCAATAGCTTCAATCATGAATTAATCACACACATTTTTTATTTAATGCCTGAGCTCTTCTGTCTTACTTTGTGTACAACGGGTGTGACCCCAGACTTCAATATGATCTGATGGGAGAAACCCTTTAATTGTCCTAATTTTCCTTGAAAAAGGTCTGGAAATGCACTCACCCAAGAACATGCATCCATGGCACATGTCGCAACACAATCTTTTTTCAATAACACCTGCTCAAGACTATTAGGATCAAAAATGATTTCCAAATTCCTCTTTTTGAACCATCCAAAAAGACACGATCCATCCTTGGCCACATACACAGTGGCCTGTGCTTTGTTCCCTTTGAAATAAAGAACAGTATCAAATTCCCCTGCAACCTCTGTCGTATTTTCCTTCCTCCATATGCAACATGTCGTACAAATGACTTCCTTAGATTCACATCTTTAAATTGTTTCTAGTCCTCCATTCTAATAAGGGTAGAAAGGGCTCCAGAATCCACCATCATGTTAATGGGGACATCTGACTCATTAATGAGACAATATGGTATTTTAACCTTATCAACCCCAATCACAAAACATCATCCACCACACCACTCTCATTCTCCATGTCCTCCACATCTGCCTCTTGCAGGCAGAACACAATGTTTTTGAAACTGATTCAATCATATTAACGTATTTTACACACTTTGGCGAAATGTCCCTTTTTCTTTACTTTGCTACACTTTTTATCCACAGCCGGACATAATGAAGAGTTACCAAAATGATTTCTGTTCCCATAACTGTAACTCTCCATGACCTTCCTTTTTCACTCAAATTTCCTCTCTTTATGTTTTACTGCATCCACCCCTTGCACAACATGCACATGTGAGCTTGCAGACATATGCTCCAGGTACAAAGTGGTTGCTTCAATGCTGCTTGCAATTTCAACTGCTCTCTCCAAAGACAACTTTTCAGTGGTCAACAGTTTCTCTTGTATCTTTTTGCTGTTGGTCTTCTCCACAAACTGATCTCTAATCATTTCCCTCCTCGAACAGCCCATATTCACAAGAGGACAACACTATTTCTAAAGCACCTACATAGAACTACATTTTCCAAAAGCTTTATCCTTCCAGTGCCCTTCCAGCGACCGACCAAGCAGCAGGAAGTTACAACTGCAGGTCCATTATAAATAAAACATTCACTCTACACATTCTGATTCCACTGCTGGAATCAAAACCTAACAAAAACTCAGTACATTTATTCCTGACGTATCATATTTCTTTTAAAATGAAGGCTTATAGGTGCGGTCACTTTCACACAGGTACAACTTAAAGTCACAGTTGTAGGTATAATACAAACATGGCACAGATGTCTTAGGTATGTTATAGAATGGGTTGAGGGTAGCTGGAACCTTGGAGGATATAGATTCCAAGCGATGACAGTTACAGAGGGAAGCAGTGTATGAGGTCTGTGGGAATAAAGATCCTACCTTTTTACTGGTGAAGATGTGTGGATTTTGTACTATTTCATACTGGCGACAGTCTGAGGGGATCCTGCAGATCTCAATACCAGCCATGAGTGATGTGGAGATAGCCATGAGGGAGGCGGACAATGCAGTAATTTGAAGGGCCTCTTGAAGTTGAGGGTCGTGTTGGAGACTAGGTGGCCAATTATTTTCTGGAGCCTGTGATGTATTCTTGTGCAAGTGCAGTGCAGTCAAGGGATTGCTGAAGTTTTCGGATATATATATATATAAAAAAGAAAGGCAGCCGCGACGCAGTGTGGAGCGTGACAAGCTCCATCGGATCTACAGAAAACGCATACAGCCACAATGCACTGGGGAGAGTGACAAGCTCCACAGATTGAAAAAAACAGGCGCCTCATTTGGTGGCCTTTTTAGGAGGTTGGAATCGATTTGACACACAAGCCCAACCTCCTATAGAAACAAAAGTAAAAATAGTGGACATCTTGAAAACAGGCCAGATCGACTATAGAAATCAAGTAAATTGGATGGGAGAAGATATATGCTAATTATCAAAAGTCAAGTGAAAGAAGGGATAATTTATCTGAAGAAAGGCCTAACATCGGTGATAGGCACACCTTTGGTCGAATTACTTTTGTACTTGTGAGGCTGTTGTTGGGTTTATCAGTGATGGGCACACCTTTGAGAAGAGGCAGTACATACTGCTTTTGGGGCAAGTGAAATGAGGCTGTCAGTAAAAGACAATAACTTGGTTTGTCATAAAAAAAGGGTCCTCATTTGGATATAATATCCATCAACAAAGAGTGATTTGGTGGTGTTGTGGAAACGTGGCTACTTAGAAAATGCTAATTATCACAGCACCTCCCTTTTTTCTGTTAAAACCTGGGGAGGCACCGGTGGAATGGTATAAGTGGAAAAAAGTGTACCTCAATTATATTCGGGTGTAAAACCGTAGTACCAAAGCAGTCAAAAAGCAGTCCAAAAGAACAGTTTTAAATCTTCACAATAATTTGTATTCATATTACTGTTGATTCTAAATTGAAGACAAAAGCCAGATGGTTGTAAACAGTAAACGTGTATTAGAACCAGGAAAAAACAGCCGACACGTGTTTCGTCACAAGGGACTTCTTCAAGGCTAAATTCACGGTTCATTGGTCAAAGGTTGCGAAAAATGGCTTAAGAAAGAACATGTATAGTCGAAGAGTCATTAAATTGCAGAGTGTTCCACGTTCTTAATGTTCAATTGGGTTGAATATGTCCAAACTAGTCGTACTTCAATTTTAGATCGATGACCTCCCTTCCTGTAACAGGCCATAAAAGTTCTGAGAAAGTTAGATTTGCCTTCTATACAGTTGACCACTCCCAACCAGTCCAAGTAGAGAAACCCTGTTAAGTTTTCTGTTAAGCGTGTGCTTCTGTTTGTGAAGTATTAGTGTACCGGAAGTTCATGTTCACACAAAAGTACTTGTACCAATGTGTTTCAAGCATTCATGGTAGTAGGGTGCTATTGTACCAATACAGCACCAACCAGATAAAATTTGCTATTTTCTAATAATTTTTGCACTTAACACAAGATGTGCGGTCGACAAAACCACTACAACCTGATGTAATCATTAATAGTTTGACTATGGACAAGAAAGTTGTGCTTTTGGTACTCTGTTTGGGGGTGGAAGGACAGGAGGCATATCAAGGGTTACGAAAAATATGCACAGAAAATGCGAGGGGTCTAAATGACTTGGAAATTTGTATCAAGAAAGTTGATTGACACTATTTACCCAAAATAAGCACAATTTTGGAACATTTTCATTTTGGGAAAGAAGTCCAAGGGGAGAGTGAGAGTGTAGAAGAATATGTGGTCTAAGGAAACTGGCAGCTACCTGTCAATTTGGAGCATTGTGTGAGGAGCGTACTCGAGACCAGTTCTTATTGAATTGCAAGGATGACAGGTTGAGGGAAGAGCTGTGGTTAAAAGATGAACAACCATTGGTTGAAGTGTTAATCATAGCAAAATGGGTTGAGCATATGTTAATGTGTGTGTCCGACATATGTGAGAATTCAGGTATAAGAACACAATCACTTGTAAGTGTGGTGGGAGGATCAAAGGAGAAACAAGGCAAGGATAATGAAGAAAGATTAAAAGTACAAGATGGGAAGTTCAAAGCTATGTGTTTTAGATGTGATCAACAAGGACACACGGCTAATAATGACTGTCCTTCTCAAAGAACTACATGCAATAAATGTGGAAAAAGGGGCATTTTCTGAAGTGTTGTATGTCATCCATGCAGAATAGAAAAACTTTGGATATAAATGACTTTTATGACGAGATAGTTATGGAGTTGTGTAGTACGCCATGTAGAAATCCATGCAAGATGGTGAAATTGAAAGGGAAGAGTATGAAAATGTTTTTTGATTCTTGTTCCATGGTGACATTATCTAAAGAAATATATAAGCACCTTAATGGAAATGATGGGGATCTAAATACTTTGGATATCAAACCTGGTGGCTATGATGGACAGGAAATTCCTATGTGTGGTTATTTTTATGCCGACCTTGTATTTAAAAACAGAATATCAAAAGGAAAGGTTTATGTCTCTGAAAGAGGATATGATATTTTGGGTTGGCCTGTACAAAAAGACCTTGCTGTGTATCTTGATCGAAACATGCAACCTCAAGTGCAAGTATGAATGGTGGAAGATGGTTGTTTGAATGATGTTGGTAGTTTTCCTAAAGTGTTCTGAGATGAGATTGGGTGCTTGAAATCGTATGTGCACAAAATTAAACTAAAGGGTAGTGTTGAACTGGTTGTATCTAAGGTAAGAAGATTACCGGTAGGTATACATACTATGGTGAAAGTAGAGTTGGCTAAACTAGTAGAACAGGGTGTGATTATGCCAGTAAAAGTCAGCGAATGGTTGGCTTTGAATTTGGTGGCAAAGAAAGTAAGTGGTGAGATTTGCCTGTGCATTGATTTGAGGGCCTTAAACAAGGCGGTAGTTGTAGATCATCATCCTATGCCAAACATGTCTGAGTTGCTAACTTTGATGGTTGGAGCCAAGGTTTATTTAACTTTGGATCTGGCATATCTTGCAGCAGTTAACACTCCATTTGGTAAATATAAATGTATACGTATGCCTTTTGGTGTGGTTTTGGCCTCATCAGTATTCCAAAGGATGCTGGAAGGTTTACTGCATGGTATTAGTGGAGTGACATGCTATCAAGATTATATACAGGTGTGTGGTAATATGTGGAAAGAACATAATGAAAGGTCGAGGCAAGTGTTGTCCTGTTTCCAGGAGAAAGACTTGATGCTGAGAGCTGAACAATTGGAAGCTTGGTGTAAGTGAAATTTGTTATCTGGGTCACATATTGTCAGTAGAGGGAATTTGTCCAAAGAAAGGAATGGTTGCAATTTACACAATTAGCAAGATGCCCTCACCCGGTAATAAAGAAGAGTAGTTGTTCTATTTTAGGATGTTAGAGTTTTGTAATCGTTTTATTCCAGGATTATCTGCAAGGACATAAAGTATGAGGAAGCTACTTAAGAACGGAGTTCTGTTTGAATGGTCGCATGAATGTGAGCCAGAATTTTGTGGAACTAAGAAATGTTTGTGAAAGGCACCAAAGTTGCAGGCTTTTGTTCCTGGGTAGGACATGTATGTTGTTACAGATGCCAGCATGAAAGGTATTGGTGCGGTTCTTATGCAGAAAACACAGGGTGATAATGTAATGATTGACTTTGCAAGTCAGTCTTTAAAGGATACTGAAGTAAGTTATTCAGTCATTGAAAGAGAGGCACTTGTGGTGCATTGGGCCTTAAAGAAATTTAGGAATTTCGTATGGGGTGAATTGTTTGTTGTGAAGACTGATCATAAGCCATTACAAGAGATTTCTATGAAAAAAGGGCTTGATGATGTGTCTTCAAGAATTTGTTGATGGGTGATTGACCTAAAAGAGTTTTCATTTGAGGTGCAATATATTCCTGGTATATGCAACTATGCAGCAGAATATTTGTCAAGATTAGTCAGCACTAAAGAGGAAGATGGTGGTGATGCAGATGGTTTCATGGAAATTAATGTGTGTGTTGTTACTGATGGAGTAATTTCAGAAGGTGAATGGAAGGAAGGAATAAGTAAGGATGGTGAAGTGACAAGTGTGATGATGAAATAAAAAAATTATTGGAGTAAAGGTTGGAAGGAGAAAGATGAAACTTTAAAACTATTCTGGAATGCATCGGAGGAATTAAGTTGGAGGAATGGTTTATTGTTCAGAGGTTCACAACTTATTCCTCCTGAAAATCTTATGCACAGGATTGTTGAATTGGCCCACCCGGATATTTGAGAATTGTTAAGACATTAGAGTGGATAAGGGAAGATTTTTGGTGGCCTGGTTTGGATATTTTTGTGGAGAGAATAGTGCGAGATTGCATGGAATATTAAAATAGCAGTATGGTTCTGAAACTTAAAAGACCACTGATACAGAATACAGTTGCTGGAGGCTTCTTGGAAAGAAATCGCAATAGATATAAATAAAGGGGCACATGCAACTCCATCTGTAATTGTACTAATTGACTTGTTTTCAAAATGGCCTGAGGTCAAATGTGTGATAAATATTTCTTCAAAGAGTATAATACAATTCTTGGAAGAATTGTTCTGGAAGGCAGGGTATCCCAAATCTTTACTATATGACAACAGGGTATAATTTTGTTTAAAGGACATGGAGGCATTTTTGGCTAACTGAGGAACTTTCCATAAGAAATGTGCGCTTTATCATCCACAGACAAATGGTGTAGCTGAACGTTTCAACAAGACCTTGAAAGAGGGTATTCAAATTCCACGTGTAAATAAGATGTCATGGAAAGATGAGATGAAAAAAATATGTTTTACATATCATATGTATCCTCAAGCTTCAACAGGGTGTTCTCCTTTTGAATTGTTTAGTGGGAGCAACCGAACACATTTGTTTCACCAGGGTCGATGGTGTGGGGTAAATGATATGTGGAAACCCTGAATCAGGGATTTTGGACGGAAAAAGAAAGAAATGTCAGGAAAAAAGGAAAGAGAAATATGACATGGAAAAGGCTACTAGTATGCCACGTGTGGAGATAGGAAATTTGGTAAAAGTGAAGACACCAGTAGGCCATGTGTCATGGTCCAAATTCTCTAAACCAATGCAAGTTGTGAAGTTATTTAAGAATGCAGTCAAGACAAAGGACAACAGAATATGGAATTTCAATAGGATATCTAAGTGTCGAGAACAATATGTGAGTCGACCGAATGGTGGTGCGGGTGTTACCACTTTGTTGAGTGCTGAGGAGTCACGCTATGGGGCCCGTTTGAAGCGTTCAGATAAAGGAAGGCATAATAGAAAAATAAGAAGTCCTGCTCATTTGAAAGATTTTATTCAAAGTTAAACTACCTAAGCTAAAACCTTTTTATAACATGTTATATGTTATGCATGTAGAGTTAAGTGAACATTACTTGTTCTATGATGTTAAAGTTCTCATTGCTTAGGATTCATTTTTTGTAGATTGGTTGAATCATTATAGTAGTAGCTTCATTTTATAGGTGTTAAGAGCTATCTTTGGTGTATTTATTTTGTATTTATTATGTTCTAAAATGTTTTAGAAAGGGGGAAGTGTGATGTCTTAGCTATGTAATAGAAGGTTGAGGGTAGCTGGAACCTTGGAGTATATAAATTCCAAGTGGTGATAGTTACAGAGGAAAGTGGCAGATGAGGTATGTGAGAACAAAGATCCTACCTTTTATTGTGAAGATGTGGATTTTGTACTATTTTATAATGACCTTGAAAAGTAACAGCTTATAAAGCTAGCTAGAGTTTAAAGAATAACAAAATCGACAAACTCCAAGGCCAAATTCCTTCTATTACTCTTGTGTGCTGTATTGTTTCAGTAAAAGTACTATGCCATGTTCATTTAAATACTTTAAGATCGTATGGGTGCCATGAAAATGAGGGACGTTACCTACAGAGATGGGAGTGCCTAAGGAGTGTGAATGGAGTGGTCAGGGGAAGAGTTTAGTTAGATAGTCACCATGAGGTATATCGTGTTGGGGGCATCCCTCTCACAGGCAAGATCTAATTAAACAATGAGGAAAGTGCAGATCTATGGCTAGTGTTATGTGTACTTGTAGAGTTGCACGCTGTCTATTTTGTATTTATGGCCACCTAGATCATATTGTTATTAGCAATCATATGTCATCTGGTACACAATACGAATTCGGACATTCAGAGAGTTCACCATATTTTTGTAGATGCAACAGAGAGGCAATTCCTTTGATGAATGTGTGACCACAAGGATTCCCCAACAAAACATTCTATATAGTTGCAAGGGACCCATAAAACGTGCAGTTCCATCGCATACTTGTTCACAGAACCTTACTAGTAGGTATTGTGTGCCTGGTGATGTATGCTTGCTAACATATGTTTACAGAAAGGAGTCAGGAAAATTTGGATCTGGTGTCCTGAAAAAAGACTGGGACTTGCTAAAGGGCTGGTTTATAGGCTGAAACATGTCGACCCCTACAGATGCAGGGATTCTCGCTAATCCCGTGTGTCAATATAGTTTTTAATCACCCCCTAGATATACCCACATTAATGGACAATCCTTGGGATTAGATACAGGGATTTTCATATAGTCTAGACACATTAACCATCCCTCTCAAATGTACTCCTCGTCTTTGTAATGAGCCCATTCACCATCGAAATGTTCTTTGGTGAATGAGGAATGACCGATGATGATGCATGACACCCGGGGAGGGAGGCCACGCCAATCATTTTATTGAAATTCTGTGTGTTCTACATGTCTGGAGATGTACTACTATGGATCCTGCTTTGAAGGGAAATTCCTTCCTCCTTAGGGTTAGGCATCCCAATGCTCTGAAGTGGCAAGTCATTCATTCAACAACTATGTTGCTTATTGTGCTACAGCTTATGTTTTTGAAAATTGTATTACTATATTTTGCATGTCCTTGTGTGTTCCACTGACCTACTACTCGGTATTATCTTTACCTCTCTTACCCCATGAGCTGTTTCCATGAAACCTGACTCCTCAGTTTAGTGTAGGAGAAACATGGCAGCTAGGAGCTGCGACGTCCTCCGATTAAATAATTAAACCACTGATGTACAAATTATTAATAAGGACACAGGACTCTGTCTCTGTGGCTGTGCTGGATGCTCACACTTTAATGGCTAATAAGCCTCTTGTGGTCCTACACAATTGGACTCTTCCAGCTTCTTAAGAGGCTCTACTCTAAATGATTCATCTGTGTTTCTGTTTCTTTCTGGAAGCAAATGTCTCTCCCTTGAAGGAAATAAATGATTTTTGTTAGAAGGATGGCCATTTAAATAAGCTTTGCTGGAAGGTGAGGTTAACATAATGAGTGACCTTGGTCTGAAGTAACTAGACTGATCTTTCCATAAAATATTATCATAACCAATTTCTAGTAAAAAAAAACAAGAACCCTAGACAATTTAATGTGGTTATGAAAGGGGCAAATCCTAAAATAACTCAAAATATCTGGAAAAAGGCCAGCTCCATGTCTGCAAAATGAAAAAGCGCTGTTACTTTATCTACCCCGTGGAACAGATGCCTTTAAATTCACTCTAAGAGGACAAAATTAGAATGACACTGGATTCTCTGTGCAAACTACAAAGGGTGGAGGTGGGGTAACAATGCTTTCAAAAATAATATTTGATATGCTACTTGATGCAACACCTCCCAGTGCAAGAAGTGCACCATGTATTTATGTACTGTAAACTGCAAGGACAATCATATTATATGCATTTTAGCCATTTTAAATAATGACACAGCATTCAAGTCAGAAAGACGACCCCCCTCAGTTTCAATATTTTTTCTGTTTTTATTCTTTCCGGCTGCTAGCTGTGCTGATTCCTCTCTCAGAAAGTTAATGCACACGACCCTGGGAGAGCATTTTAGCACCATTGTGCTGCTAACTGCAAAATAATGTCTTCTGTGTATGCTAATTTTAGAAGCCTTCTTCAAAGGAGAACTGTTTAATTAGGACACAGGCCTGTGCCCTTCACTGATTATATGCACCGGGGAGTGACTGGTAATGAAAGTGGCTTAGAAAGACTCCTCCACATTGCGGAATTAGGATGTAGTGCATGGAACTCGCGAGAGCCGTTATCTACCTCAGAAACAGAACATTTCCTGCTTGTTCTTTTTTAACGCCCCAGTTTTTTTTTTTTTTTTTAAATATCCATATCTTCAAAGCCTTCATCATTACCCAGAGTAAACAATGGCAGAACAGATTCAAAGTCCTCTCTGGTTTTTTTTTGTTAATTATTGTCGTTATGAACAGAAGGAGAAGACTAGTTGGCGTCACTCCTCTAGAGGATGTCCCAGAATCTCTCTTTTGTTTTTATGAAATATGAGCGGTCCACAGTCTAAAGGCTTGATGTTCATTTCTTGTCCTTTAGTACTGCTTCGCTTACTTATAAATGCATTTGTAAATTAGCCCCATAATCTTGAAACTAACCCTAAATTGAGATTAACCCTAAATTGATGTTTAGATTTTATCCATCACTCTTTGGGCACACGTAAAACCCATTTTTCCATCATGTCTATTTTTTAAACTATGGGGTCAATTCAAAAAGGAATTTATTAGTATGTGAAGGGTACGGCTTTGCGCAATCCTAAATGCCTTTGTGAATTGACACCTACTTACATAGGGAATGGAAGGCCCAGTACTATTGACTATATCTTATTGTCTGCACCATTAGTCCCGACCATTGAGGAATTAACTGTCTCCTGGTCATGTTTTAGTGACCACAACCCCCTCACACTTATAATTCCACTTTCTGCCATTGAAACTGAGGAGACCACTACTTGTATTACAAATAAAGATATCAGCGTTAAGATCAAGCTCGCAGGCTAAAGTGGGAAAGGATCGTCCAACATAGCTTCCTGGATAATTTATATATTGCTCGTGCCCCGGAAATTAAATTTTGCCTACATCCGTCTACACATGGCCGAACTATCTTAGAAGCCTTTGAAATATTAACTAAACAAATATCATCTGACCTTACTGTCGTGAGTAGGGTCAGATGCTCGAAGGCCGAAAGATGGTTCGATGGTATATGTTCAAAAACCCATAGGGAGCTTTTACAGGCCATAAAATCCATCCCCAGAGACGAAGCTGAAATTAGGGGCAAAAGAAAGGCTTATAAACTAGCAGTCCAGTATAGAAAGAAGCAGCTAAGAGAGCAGGCATGGGAGGCTCTGGGTCAAGCCAGTGTGTTGAAAGATAGTTCTAATTTTTGGTCGGTAGTCAACAGTCCTTTCTTCTCTGAATCACCAAATTCAAACATCAACTGTTTAATTCCGGCCGACCAATGGGCACAGCATTTTGGTCATATTTTTAGCGACATTAACTTGGGAGAAATTGAGGAGCACAGGGAACGTGAGCAGACTAGCACATCTCTCCATTTTAGTATAGAAGAGGTCTACAACGCAATTTTATCTATATCTGGAGGAAAGGCTCCGGGCCCTGACGGGGTTCCAGCAGACTTATACAAGGCTGACCCCAATGTCTGGGCTAGAATCTTAGCACACGTTTTTAATGCTGCGTGTTCACATGGTCTTCCGCTATCCTGGGGAAAGGAGGTCATCATTCCCATTTTTAAAAAGGGCGCACAAGATGAGCCTGCATGTTACAGGCCGATCTCACTTCTAGATTCTGCTGCCAAAATAATGGGCAAAGTCATACTAGATCACCTAACGGCTTGGTTGGACCATTTAAATGTCATCTCCGATCTGCAATATGGCTTTAGGCCAGGCAAAGGGACCTTGGACCAATGCCTAAATTTACATCTAGTGGTAGGAAAGTACACCGTCGCCAAAAAGGGAATATTACATTTGGCCTTTATGGACTTGACACAAGCGTTTGACTGTGTAAATAGATCAAAATTATGGTCAATTTTAAGTGACACGGGTCTTGAACCGGAGCTGGTGGCCTTTTTACATACTATTCACGAAAATAACACGGCTGCAGTGAGATACAATAAAAACGGAGATTTGACAAATTCTTGGGATGTGAAGAGAGGGGTACGTCAGGGTTGCATTCTGGCCCCCCTCCTATTTACGCTCTGTATAGATAAGCTAGGGGATTCTTTAATAGCTAGCTGTATAGACATCCCTAGGGTTGGTGAAAAGAGGATCCCTGCATTATTATATGCAGACAATACGGTCCTGCTAGCCAGAACCGCAGTGGGCCTGCAACGACTTTTAGACAGTTTTATAGCTTTTATGGACTCTTTAGACCTCTCTACTAATTTTAAGAAATCGCATATAATGTCCATTGGCCTTCGAAAGTTCCTAAAGACCATATTTTATTGTAAAGGGGTCGAAATAACTAAGGTCCCAACATTCCCCTACTTGGGGGTACTTTTCGATGAGCGCGGGTCATGGGGTGCACAAATTACGCAAAAAAAGAATACTCTAGCCAGAGCGACGGGGGCTACACTAAATTTTGCCAAAAGACTAGGGTCCAAACCTTTCTCTGCCCTGATGAAGATATATAAAGAAAAGTGCATCCCTATGGCAACCTACGGCTGCGACATTTGGGGCTACAAGGAAGGAAAGGGTATCCAGAGAGCTGAAGATAAGTTCTTACGTAAGCTTTTGGCAGTTCCACCCACCACCCTGGCATTTATATTACACGAAGAAGTAGGGGTGGGTTACATCTCGGATGAGTTAGCGGTAGCCCCCTTGTTGCGCTGGCTGAGAGTTTGGGCCAGTCCTATTGTTAACTTAAACCAATTAATAATTACTGACTGTGTAGCCCTGGACAGAGCTGTGCATATCCCCTGGATAAAACATATAATGGACTTGACAAAATGGCTCGGTTGCCCAGACTTATACTATAGCCCCAAACCTATGGGCAAATCTAAAATTAGAGCCATTAAACTACAGTTTTTGGACAAGCGCCAGGGTCTCAGGGAAGAAAAGGAGTTAGCAAAACCAACGGTGAGAAGATATATCACATTATCTTTGTGCAATCAAGTCCAACCATATCTACTCGTCGTTAGTAATGCCTTTCATCGCTTCGTGCTAACCAGATTTCGATTACATTTGGTTCCCTGGCTTCTAGCTGTACCCCAAGGATTTACAAAACCTGGCACCTTAAAACCTTGTCCTTGCGACAATTTCTCTGAGCAGGATACCTTGCATTTTATTTTTTTCTGTGATTATTATGTTTTGTTGCGTACAAGGTTTATATTCCCATTACTAAAAGATTGTCACTTTACTCAAGTTAGGCCCACTTTGTTGTACCTCCAAATGTTATCCTCCCCTATGGTCTATTTTGGGGTTGCAAGTTTTTTAACAGAAGCCATTAGGTGCAGGAAAAAGTTGTCATTTTAGTTGTCATCAGTTCTCAGATGTTTTTTATTCTAGTGCTTATTCTATGTAAATATTGGTACTTATACGCACATTGTTTATTGTATTTTGAACTCAGCACTTTGCACTTTATATGATGCCCTCCGCCTTACCTTCTAATTCGAACTCTGTCCCCTGATCGACGTTAAAAATGTTCTTATTTTAATTTTTTTAAGGTTTTAAAGTTTTGTCGATGAAATGTGTTTTCTTAACATGTTCACTTTTATGGCATTGAATTGCCGAATAAAGTATCTTTGACTTGACTTGACTTGACACTGGAATGTTTCACTACACTAGAATAGCTCCTATCTGTACTTACCTACAGATATTTAAAGTGACAAGGTGTGAAGGCTTTTGTAGAGTTTTAAATTAGTGTTACATGATCAAAAAAATAACAATTCCTTACATTAGGAAACACTCTGGGCAAAATATTGAAGCATTTAAACATTTCTTTACAAATATATTCAGTGACATATAAACATGACTATTACTGCAATAATTCAATGAACATATTAGGTAAATATAAAGCTGTATGTTTATTGCACTTCTAACTTTTAAAGGAACTATGACCGGATCCTCCTCCCTGCTACATTCCCACCTCAGAGTCATCTTCTTTTTAGCTTCAGTTGCTATAGAACTTGCTTTGATTAAAGATACCTCCTCATCTGATTTGCGAGGGTGCCACATTTTTGCAATGTATGGCAAACAAACATAGGCAAAGCCAATAGGTCGCACCTTGTTGACCTATTGGCTTAGCCAATACTTTTTGCTGATGCTGTGCAGCATTGGCAAAAAAAGGAAAAAGGCTCCATGTGCAGCTGCTGCTGGTGGTTGCCTCATTCCACTGGTGCAAGCATGTATGATGATATATGTGCATGCTTCTGTCATTATATCTACACTTGCACCTACGGAATGACACGGGCGACATTGTCTTTTTTTTTATTGTTTACCGATCCACGATGGTGAACACCACTTGGAGCTGTAAAAAAAACCAGACAATTTTTAGTGCAAAAGCGCTTTCAGCACTGCGTAGCGGGTGTGCAACAACTAGCAGCTGCTCCACCCTCCAAAAAAATAAATAAATTAACAACATGTGAATCTTCCCTAAACAGTTTGGGGAACTATAGAGGAGCAGGTGGAAGGACCATGGAGGAAGTAATGGAGAGGGGGCAAGGGAGCAACAGAGGCACTTGAAGCTAAGCTCGGAATTGGCCACAAAAATAATAATAATAAAAATAAAAATCCTGGGGAAAGCACAAGCTTGGGGAGAGGGATGATGAGGGACTAACATGGAACTCTGAGGTATTTGGAAGGTGGCAAGCAGCACACGATGGAGAGAGCTAGGAAACACGTGCACTCTCAATGAGTACTGAAAGAAAGAGAAAACAGTATGGATGTGAGCCTTGAAGAATATAAGTCATCCAAACGAAAGGATGAGAAAGAGGCTATGCTCCGGGGGGGATGGAAAAACACAAGGCGAGGACCGCAAACTATTGAATGAGATACAAACTAATTAGAGTGATAATAAAGCCAACCAACGGTAAGCAATGGGCAGACTCACAGCCCAATGTGCTGTTTTTGATATGATGCACAAGAGGCTTTCGCCGACAGATTACTAAAAAGCTGTCTAGTAAGTGAAACCTATAAAGGAGGATTGGGGCTTTATAAACTAAGAGGGGTTGGGTCCTGGTGATCAATGGGAAGGGTTCTGCAAAGCAAAGGTTGGCAGCATTTAATAGCACGGCCATGCTTTTCATTAGTAGATGCATGAGGCTCTTATTTGTCTCATTGTGTGCAAATCCGTGTAGTTCTTCATCTACTTCTCTCAAAAACTGCCCCCGTATGTAGAAAGACCCTTATACATAATATATGGTACAGAGGGTCTGCTGCTTGGGGAAAACAGTCGCAGGGCTGTGCTCAAGCAAGACACTGCACAATAACAAGTAGCGCATTGGTTGCAACATCCTGATCATACAAATGATAAACAGCACTGATTACCACTAACAAGACACTGTCGCAAAAACACAATTCTACATAAAAAATAAAGACAAGCAGGATACTTCAAGCAGATCATTGTTTGCCACAAGCCAGATACTAGTTGCAAAAGGCCCATCTTACACATAATAAATGGTGCATATTATAATCATAATCCTGTTTATTAAAGGTATTTATGTATATACTGCACATAACATTATTGTGTCCAGAAAAGCAATGACTTTGCTAATATATTTTTCATGTATCTATGGAGACATACAGAAATGACTAAGAAATGTCTTGAAAGGCCCCGGGGACCCAATCCCCTGGAGCCACTATTTTAAAAAGGGCGGGGTGGCATGTGGCCCCTCTTCCTAAGCCTCGTAAGGCCCCAGGCACGCCATCCCCTGGGACCTTACGAGGGGGGTGCGCAGTCCCTACCCCGAGCTTTCAAAGGCCCGAGGGACCCCCATCACCGAGAGCCACTATTTTAAGAAGGTAAAAAGGGGAGGAGGCTCTTGGTCCACCTCCTCTGTCTTGAAGGCCCCGGGAGCCCAATCTACCAGGGTCGGCTCCATTGTTGTGTCCCGTTAGCCCACCCACGGGGCACAGTTTCCCTGCCCACAAGAGCCCAGGCTGAGGAAAAAGATGTGCACTCCCAACCAGCGGGAGCTGCAAAAATGCTCCCACCTCCACTGGGTGGGAGTACACTTTTTTTCCCTGCTCACACTCTTGGGGCAGGGAAACAGAGATTGCTCCTGCCCGGTGAAGAAGAGAAACAAAACCTGCTCCCACCAGGTTCGATCAAAGACGGCTTGTGCTGCATCCAGGAAGAGTGCATGTGGGGAGTCAGCAGGGCCGCTGGAGCCCTGGGGCTCCCACCTGCAGCCCGCCATGTTTAACGTTGTGGGTGGCCCGGGGAGTGGGGGCACTGTGGGATCCACCTAAGGCCCCAGGGCATGGGGTCCCCGGGGTCAGTACTGGCTCAGAGAGGGGGGGCCTTCGGCCGTGCATTGCCTGGGATTGGCATTACATATAGTAATAAAGTATTACTGTATGCTAAAACAACTCTAGAAATTCACACAAAAAAAACAAAGGTTAAAGTAACATTATCGCTAGGTATTTAATAAGATCTTACTTTGCAGAAGTGCCTAATGTACATCATCCTATCAACCCATTAACCTGTTTACACTTATCGATCATATTCATCATAATGGTTCCTAGTTTTCGCATACTTGAGGAAGTCTGATTTTGTAGTGTGTACCTCTAACAGTATTACCCAAGAAACCTAGATGGAATTCCTCAAGTGCTGCTCATGCTTCATTACTAATATATGTTCCCTTTTGCAGGGGGAAGAAGAAGGATTAAATAAACTGAAATTAATCTCATATTTAAAGTGCAGAATATTTCTAAGAAACTTCACTTCCCAGACTAATGGATTATGAACAATAATGGGACTGGGAATATTGATATGTAAACAAAGAAAACAGATACAAATTATCTTTTGCATTTAAGAGTGACCATCCAATTATCTTAAAGGTAAATGTGCCTTTTGGGCGATTTTTGAGTATTATATGCAGCTGCACGTGGGAGGGTGACTATCTTTGTCTTATTCTACTAAGAAGTTTAGAAATGGGGCATGCCATAGCCATGAAGTGCACCAAGTAAAAAAGAGAGCCTGCTCTAGAGAACTAGGTTTAAACGCTGTGACATAACACACAATAATAATAAAAGAATTGTATTTGTGACAAACTTCTGTTCCTTAAGTATTGAGGGAAAAACATAATTACTAGAAACTGGAATATCTTAAACTCTATACTCTCCTGTACATTATCAAAACTTCTTTTTGCCATGAGAAGGAATAGAAATATTTGGGACTAGGAAGTAAAAAAAAATTATGAGGAAAAAAACGTATAGTCTGGATAATCTGTTGAATCTGCCCCCTATAAAAGGCCACAAGGAATGTGCAAACTCTGGGGTGCGTGGAGCCTCCATGAAGGGTTTGTCTTTTATACGCAACATGATGCATGCAAATCGACACACAACAAATGGTATTTTTCATTTGCGTGCTGCTGTTTGTCCTTCTGTATGTTCAATAAACCTCTGAGTAGTTAGACTGAAGATGGCAAAGCATCGCTCAGTGATTCAAATGAAAACAATTAGAACACCACTAGAGTTTCACTTTATCTAGTAGAAACATGATCCTTTTGATTGTCATTGAAAGACTGTTGCGAAGGTGATTCCAAATGTCAGTGGTTGAGATACAGATAAAGCGCATTTAGACAGAATAATGAAAACAAAAATACTGTGGCATCCGGTTGAAACGGGATCCCGGAGAAGCGAGGGTAGTCTGGCGTACTCGCTGCAGACCTACTGACGACTTATTGTGCCTTAATTTTACTCGACTGAGGTTTCAAAGTGCCGGACTCGGCCTTCAGCTCAGAATTGGCTGTTGATAACAGGATTCTAGACTCACAGGTTTCAACGATAGAGAACCGTACTAAGACTGGCATTACAGAATAAACATGACCTACCGGGTCGGAATTATCACCGGTTTTAAGGTCTAAGCATCTACGTGGCTCGCAACAGCCCTGAAGAAGTCGAGGGTTTCTACAACCCATTGACGAAACACGTGTTGGCTGGCTTGCTCAGAAATACAACATTAAAACCGAACATTACAAATAAGAACACCATCGTCTTCATTCATGATCAACAGAATCTGTGTTGTACTGTTTTTTACTTATATGCGTGTGCATAGGACGTGTTGTATATAATTGGTCGGACCTTCTGGTCCCAAATTGGGGGTTTAGGTGTTTCCCCTCACCTGTGGCACCGCATCCAAATGTTTGTTTCTCTCATAGTATCATTTCACGTTATTGGTTTAGCGCCGTCTGAGAACCTGTGATAATTAACACCCCCCTCTTATGACCAGGACAAAATGTTGTGTCAAGAATATCAAGGACAAACATATTGTGAAGGTAAGTTTCTGTAGTTAAGCAACTTTTTACTATATTTAACGCCACATGTATGTACCATACCAATATATATATCTTCAAGGTATGTAGATGTGCAGTTAAGAATAGTAAATCTAAAATTACCTATTTGCACTTACCTTCTCGGTATTTAGGTCCTAGATATTTGTGACCAAATATTCTGTCCTCAAGATATTTTTGTTTCCGATATTATGTCAGTGATCCAGATAAAGTACTTGTGCTGAAAGAACAACAATGTTCTTTTTACCTTGTTGGTAAAAATAGATGTCTCAATAAGAAACAACTGGTTCATAGCTAAGGGCAAGTCAGTTGCTCTCTATGGTGCTGAGTTGCGGGGTTATGTAAAAATACCTAAATTGATGGTTACAGAGACTTTTTTTGTTAGATCTCTTTTTAATTTACAGCAATGTACTCCTTTAATTCTATTGTATTTTGACATAGGGCTACACAGAATTGAGAATTTGGCCGCTTTGAGACCTCTTTTATACTGGGTACGAATATGGATCACTGACAAATTGGTTCTGTATAAGATGGGTCTCTTAGAAATATCCCATTCTTGTAGGTCTAGTTGCATACCTTGGTTGGGCCATGTAGAATTTTGGCTGGAAATCTTGGGATTTGAAAAATGGTGGATGGACTCAACATCTTTATCTCCTTCAGCCAAAGTTATTGTTAAAAAATTATATCGGGCTCATGTTGGGTAAGACACAGCGGGATGCTTCAGAAGGGAGTCTCACTTCCAAGTATTTGGAACATAAACCCTCACCCTTCTTTGAAACATTTTTGGATGAGATCTATCCACCCCAAGAAAATACACAATATATGAAATTTCGGTATGGCATACTTCATATAAATAGTTTCACAGCAAGCTGTTCCACTTTGCAAACAACCAGCGTGTTTTGCCCACTGTGTAATTGTCAGGCTACTGTGTTCATACAGCATCTATTTTTCTTTTGTACAGCCTATTCACTAGCAAGGAGGAAGTGGATTTGTCCTATTTGTCTCTATTAAGGCTCACGCTACTAGAAGCCAACTTTGAGGATTTTACACACCAACACTTCCCAACCAATTGTGTTTGCTGTAGGTAAATATTTCTATTCTGTGTGGCTCACTGGAAAACGTCTAGGTCAGCCGTTACAGGATCATTAATTTTATTACTATTACATATTTCAGCAACCGTATGATAAATTAATGTTGGTATTGTTTGTCAATTATTGGAGATTCGTATATGTCTTGTCATGATGGAGATGGTCAATGTTGTGACTATGTTATTAGGAAAATGGGATTTGGGGGTATTTTAAATTTTTTATGTTATACATCATTCTATTGCATTTTTATTAAATATTTGATAATTGCATGATGAATTCTATAGTTTGATTGTATTTTATATTTGTAAGTTTTCTGCTGTATTGTTCGCGAAATAAACATATGATGATGATGATGAACTGGTTCTTAGGGATACACTGGTGATTAAAATTTAACACCAGGGGGTAGATTTACCAACATTTTGTGCTGGGTTAGCATCACAAGAGTGAAGCTAACCAGCACAACATGTTTTTTTCCTAATTTACTTTCTAGTGCAAAACTTGTTTTGTGCTGGAAAGGACTTTAAAAGTAACAAAAAGCAGCGCAAAGCACTGCTTTGCGTTACTTAGCGCCATGGGGGAGTTAGACAGGTAGTACATGAGCGTTCTCATGCAACCACCCATGCCTTTTGACGCAAAACCCTATCTACAAACAATAATAGACAGGGTTTAGCGCCAAAAGTTAAAGCCATTTGAAAGGAGGCATTAAAAGGAGAAATGTTTTTATTTTTCCTTTCTTTTCCGACTTTGAATGCGTTCTGCACTGTGCAGCACACATACAAAGTAGGAAAAGTTTTAAAGTGTGTCTAAGCATAGTATTTTGTACTGGAAGAGTACAAAACCCATGCTAGATTCACGCACACACCCTAGTTGTTGGGGGTCTCTAGTTGGCAGAGGTAGGTACCTTTGTCCAAATAGGGACCCTTGCTTCTAGTCAGGGTAAGGGGATACAGACTTTAAGTAACCCCTGCTCCCCCCTTGGTACCTTGGCACGAGCAGACAGGCTTATACCAAAGGCAATTTGTAAAGTATTTGTACCAACACTCAAAGTAACACAGTGAAAACACCACAAAAGGACACCACACCACTTTAGAAAAATAAGGTATCTTTATCTAAACTAAACAAGACCAAAACGACAGAAATCCAACATACACAGTTAAAAATACGACTTTCAAAAGGTATCAAGAACTTGTACCATAGAAAACTATGGATGCGTGACTTTTCACCAAAGTACCTGTAGATGCGTCAAAGTTCCCAAGCCAAACAGCCGCAGGTTTGGAAAACAAAGAGATGCGACACTCCTGAGACCTTGGGGAGGCGATGCGACACTCCCGCTGCAAGCAGAGGAAGAGTTGCGTCGAATCCGGTCTGTACGGGAAGTGATGCGTCGATTCTTCGTGATGGTTCCGGTCCGCGGGTGATGCGTCGGAAGCACTTGCCGTACAGGTACGATGCGTGGAAATCCGGGATGTGGCGGCGATCGATGCGGTGGCGCCGAGTGGCCCTGCGTCGGTCCGCTTTAGCCGCGATCCCTCGATGCGTCGATTCTTGCAGCGGCGACAGGCGCTGTGGCGGTTTCCGCAGCAGCGCGGCAATGCGTGGAAATTCCTCTCACGCCGTGGAAATGCGTCGGGAAAACAGCCGCAAGAAGAGCGATGCGTCGATTTCTGTAGTCCTTGGAGTTTCTTCTTTCTTCCAGCTCCCAAACAGCAGCAACAACCTCCAGAGGCCCAAAACTGGCACAGGCACCTCTTGGCAGGTCAGAACTCACAGCAGCAGAGTTCTGGGGAGCTGGGGGTGAAGTCTTTGTGTCCCTGAGACTTCAGAACAGGAGGCCAGCTCACTTCAGGCCCTTGGAGATCTCCTTCAAGCAGGGGACACCTCACACCCAGCAAAGTCCTTCTCTTTTCCTTGGCAGAAACAGCAACTGCAGGCCAACCCCAGACACACAGCAAGGGCAGTACTTCTCCTCAATCTCTCCAGCTCTTCTCCTTGGCAAAGGTTCCTCTTGAATTCCAGGAATGATCTAAAAGTCTGGGTTTTGGGTCTGATACTTATACCCCAAAATGTATTTGTTCTCTTTGTGCAAGGGGCTCTGAGCCCAGTTCAAACCAGTTCTGGGGGGCACTCTGCAAGTGCACAACAACATCCATTGTCAGTGTGAGCCTTGGCTCCAGCCACCCCACAGGGGGGCAGAGCCAGCATTGTGGAAGGCAGGCACAGCCCTATTCGGGTACAGGTGCTACTCCTCCCACCACTCCAAATGCAGATCAGGCATATTCAGCCTAGTGCTGACTCATCCAGACTCCTGTAGCCACTGCACCTCCCAGCCCCTGTCACTCCAAAGCCAGACAGGCAATCCACAAACAGGCAGAGGCACACAGGACGGTTGAACAAGAAAATAACCACTTTCTAAAAGTGGTATTTTAAAACACACAATTTAAAACCATCGTTACTAAAAGATGTGTTATAAAATCCTGAGTTCAGGGATACCAAACTCCATTTTCCCATCTTATCCCTATGGGAAGATATGCTTGTAAAATGTTACAAAGCATTCCCCATTCTGTCCTATGGGGCAAGATAGCCTTTCAATAGTGAAAACGCAACTGGCAGTATTTCACTATCAGGACATGTCACACACTCCAGTACATGTCCTACCTTTCACATACACTGCACCCTGCCCAGAGGGGTACCTGGTGCCTACCATAGCAGTGTCCTCTGTGTAAGAAAAGGGAAGGGTAGGGCCTGGCAAGTGGGTACACTTGCTAAGTCGACATGGCAGTTAACAAACTGTGCACAGGCACTGCGGTGGCAGGCCGGAGACATCTTTTCAGGGGCTACTCATGTGGGTGGGTGGCACAATCAGTGCTGCAGGCCCACTAGTAGCATTTGATTTACCAGCCCTGGCACACTCAGTGCACTTTACTAGGGACCTACTCATAAAACAAATATGCCAATCATGGATAACCAATCACAATAACAATTTACACAGAAAGCATATGCACTTTAGCACTGATCAGCAGTGGTAAAGTGCCCAGAGTCCTAAAGCCAACAAACACAGGTCAGGAAAAAATAGGAGGAAGAAGCAAAAAGTTTGGGGATAACCCTGCAAAAAGGGCCATTTCCAACACAACCCTCTCCCAGCCTAAAGCCAGGGTAGACCAATCAATACCTCGATGGGCTTCTCTGCTTGGGGCGATAGAACCTGGAACCTGGCCCGAACAGCAGGGGTCTATTCCTGCTCTACGCCTTCCTGAACCCAGTTGGATCGCTCTATCCATACTCTCAGGGCCCACTAACCTAACCCATGGGGGACCCTTATCCTCACCTGGGGACACCATCAGTGCAGCCCCTAAGCTTACCTTGCTCACAGATGTGTCCCAGCAACCAGACAGCACACACTAGGCCAACACAGTAGTGCGGCCCAGTCCACCCACAAGGTGCGACTCCTGTCCCACTCCCAGGGACAACTCTGTCCACCAGAACAGCAAACCATAGTGGCCACTGACGCCTGTCAGTGATGAGAGCCAGGCCTCATGCCTCTCAAGGCTCTCTAATCTCTGTGTCATCAGAGAGTGGGGGCAGTAGCCCCAGGTGACTGGCACCCTTTGTCCACTCTCTCCGCCTCCCAGGTCAGGGATGGCATCCTGACACTGAACCACCAGCTCGAGGTCTGTACCCTGCGGCTGGACGAGAGACTGGGGTGGGCTCTCCCACACCCTGTCTTCCTCCCTGGGGCTCTGCACCCTCCCACCTGGAGCGGTACCCCCAGAAGACAACTTGGTAGGGGCACTGTTAGCAGTGGCCCCTTCCTCCAGGTCAGGGGGGACACCCTAAACCTGGTCCTCCAACCCAGGGTCTGTACCCTTAGGCTGGACCTGTGCCTGGCAACCCAGGACTTCCGGGGGAGTACACCAACCCCCCCCCCCCCCAAGGGAAACACACTCCTCATGAGTTGTACGAGAGTCGGCATGGCGCAAGTCTCCAGCCTCCTGTCCACTTGACAGAGCATGAAGACCCCCCCAGGCCAGAAGTGGCCCCACCAGGGTCAGTCCTGGGATGCTCTGACCTCAGAGCTGGCAACCCCTGACCCACTGGTCCTTCCACTGGGGACTGCTTCTCCCCCTCACCCTTTTCTCTGGACTCATGCACCCTCCCAACTGGAGCGGTGCTGCCAGACACCAGACCTGGTGGAACTCTAGTTACAGCAGTCTCCCCCAGTTCACCTAATACCTTGGGATCCCCCTCAGGAAGAGGCCTTCCGGTACAGACTAGGCTCCCCTCCTGGTGTTCACTCATGGAACCAACCAGGCCCTGGAACTGGACCTCAGACACCTTGGGACTCAGCCCACCCCCACTCCCTCTACTCAGAGACAGGACATGGGGCTCCTCACCCATTCCACTACACTGGGACCTATCTGGGTTACTCCAAACATCCCCTACCTCACCTGGTTGGAGAAAACCTGAGCCACCTCCTTCAGGATCACTCCCAAAAGCCTCATCGGACCCTCTGGACTCCACCAAAAGATCTGCCTCCAGCGCAAGCTCCCTGGAATCAGAGAACTCACACTCCACCGGGTGTTGGCATAGCTCTGGAAAACAGAGACTTAAAATATGCTCTCCAAAAATTGCATCACAAGGCCCCCCACAGTTGTTAACCAAGCTACCCTTTGCCTCACCATCCAGTGCCTCACACAAGTACCCCACATCACTCTCCTGAGACTGGCAAGACAGTGTCTGACTGTCTCTGTCACTCAACCCACACTCTTCTGGGCGGTCTCCACACATACATACCAGGACTTCTACCATGGGGGAACCCCTCTCCCTGCACCTCTCATCTATAGTCAGTAGAGTGTCCGTCCCACCACTAGGAATATGATCCCCAGTGTCACTCCCCCAATCCACTTCAGGGACACTGCACACCACTGGAGCTATCTCAGAAACCTGAACCCCCTGGTGTATGTTAACCCCCTCCTTCAAGTCAGGCGCCACATCTCTGGGTGTGTGTACTTCTCCCTCAGCACTAGACACTACATTTTTGCTGCCACCATCTGAGTTGAACTCCACCTCCAACCCAGCCAAGCTCACTTCATGAGCCGCACACTTTTTCTTTTTCTTGGCTAAGACACTCATGGCCTCAAGCCTCTCGAGCTCCACATCAAGCTCCCTCATTCTTAATTCATGTGCCAAGGTCAATTTCATTTCTTCCAAGGCATAAATCTTCCTGCTCTCCTCTGCCATCTTTTCTCTCTCTATGGCAGCTTTTTGGTTCTCCATTTCCAATATTTACATCTCGAGCCTCATGACTTCTAACTCATGATCTCTAACCCTTTGGTTTTCCTCAAACTCCTCTGGTGAAAAACTTCTAGTGGAATGGTTGCTGCCAGCCCTGGAGGCTGCTCTTCCCACAGGCAGATCCTGTGACCTGAAACCATCCCCTTGTGCATCCTCATCCACCTCTGCATCACCTGTCTCCCCAGCCTCTTTGGCCTCCCACCAGGCCCTTAAGGCCTTCTGTAGCTCCTCTTTCCTGGAGCTGCTCTTCATGGGACATCCAAAGCTCCTGCAGAACTGCTTGAGTTGACCTACTTTGTAACCACTTAACATTTCAATATCAAACTCCAGTTCTACAACATCACTTGCTGGTTTACCCGTCTGAGACATGATGCGTGGATACTTTACGGGTCTCTCAAAAATAGAACCAAAAACAAAACACAGTATGTGGTTGCGTAGTGGTCTGCACTAAACTAGTGATGTACACCAATCACTGTGGGTCAAGTACAAATACAGGTTCAAATCCTCACCGCTGCCCACCAATGTTAGAAATGGGGGTCTGTAGTTGGCAGAGGCAGGTACTTTTGTCCACATGGCGACCCTTGCTTCTAGTCAGGGTAAGGGGGGATACACACTTTAAATAACCCCTGCTCACCCCCTTGGTAGCATGGCACGAGAAGACAGGCTTATCCCAAAGGCAATGTGTAAAGTATTTGTACCAACACTCACAGTAACACAGTGAAAACACCACAAAAGGACACCACACCAGTTTAGAAAAATAAGGTATCTTTATCTAAACTAAATAAGACCAAAACGACAGAAATCCAACATACACAGTTAAAAATACGACTTTCAAAAGGTTTCAAGAACTTGTACCATAGAAAACTATGGATGCGTGACTTTTCACCAAAGTACCTGTAGATGCGTCAAAGTTCCCAAGCCAAACAGCCGCAGCACCAGAAAACAAAGAGATGCGACACTCCTGAGACCTTGGGGAGGAGATGCGACAGTCCCGCTGCATGCAGAGGAAGGGTTGCGTCGAATCCAGTCTGTACGGGGAGTGATGCGTCAATTCTTTGTGACGGTTCCGGTCCACGGGTGATGCGTCGGAAAGACTTGCTGCACAGGTATGATGCGTGGAAATCCGGGATGCGTCGATGGTGGATGAGGCGGCGTCCAGCGGTACTGCATCGGTCCTCTTCAGCCGTGATCCCTCGATGCGTCGATTCTTGCAGCGGCGACAGACGCTGTGGCGGTTTCCGCAGCGGCGCGGCAATGCGTGGAAATTCCTCTCACGCCGTGGAAATGCGTTGGGAAAACAGCTGCAAGAAGAGCGATGCGTCGATTTCTGTAGTCCTTGGAGTTTCTTCTTTCTTCCAGCTCCCAAACAGCAGCAACAACCTCCAAAGGCCCAAAACTGGCACAGGCACCTCTTGGCAGGTCAGAACTCACAGCAGCAGAGTTCAGGGGAGCTGGGGGTGAAGTCTTTGTGTCCCTGAGACTTCAGAACAGGAGGCCAGCTCACTTCAGGCCCTTGGAGATCTCCTTCAAGCAGGGAACGCAGCACACAGCAAAGTCCTTCTCCTTTCCTTGGCAGAAACAGCAACTGCAGGCCAACCCCAGACACACAGCAAGGGCAGTACTTCTCCTCAATCTCTCCAGCTCTTCTCCTTGGCAAAGGTTCCTCTTGAATTCCAGGAATGATCTAAAAGCCTGAGGTTTTGGGTCTGATACTTATACCCCTAAATGTCTTTGTTCTCTTTGTGCAAGGGGCTCTGAGCCCAGTTCAAACCAGATCTGGGGGCACTCTGCAAGTGCATAACAACCTCCATTGTCAGTGTGAGCCTTGGCTCCAGACACACCACAGGGGGCGGAGCCAGCATTGTGGAAGGCAGGCACAGCCCTATTCGGGTACAGGTGCTACTCCTCCCACCACTCCAAATGCAGACAGGCCTATTCAGCCTAGTGCTGACTCATCCAGACTCCTGGAGCCACTGCACCTCCCCAGCCCCTGTCACTCCAAAGCCAGACAGTCAATCCACAAACAGGCAGAGGCACACAGGACGGTTGAACAAGAAAATAACCACTTTCTAAAAGTGGTATTTTAAAACACACAATTTAAAACCATCGTTACTAAAAGATGTGTTATAAAATCCTGAGTTCAGGGATACCAAACTCCATTTTCCCATCTTATCCCTATGGGAAGATATGCTTGTAAAATGTTACAAAGCATTCCCCATTCTGTCCTATGGGGCAAGATAGCCTTTCAATAGTGAAAAACGCAACTGGCAGTATTTCACTATCAGGACATGTCACACACTCCAGTACATGTCCTACCTTTCACATACACTGCACCCTGCCCAGAGGGGTACCTGGTGCCTACCATAGCAGTGTCCTCTGTGTAAGAAAAGGGAAGGGTAGGGCCTGGCAAGTGGGTACACTTGCTAAGTCGACATGGCAGTTAACAAACTGTGCACAGGCACTGCGGTGGCAGGCCGGAGACATCTTTTCAGGGGCTACTCATGTGGGTGGGTGGCACAATCAGTGCTGCAGGCCCACTAGTAGCATTTGATTTACCAGCCCTGGCACACTCAGTGCACTTTACTAGGGACCTACTCATAAAACAAATATGCCAATCATGGATAACCAATCACAATAACAATTTACACAGAAAGCATATGCACTTTAGCACTGATCAGCAGTGGTAAAGTGCCCAGAGTCCTAAAGCCAACAAACACAGGTCAGGAAAAAATAGGAGGAAGAAGCAAAAAGTTTGGGGATAACCCTGCAAAAAGGGCCATTTCCAACACAACCCTCTTCCAGCCTAAAGCCAGGGTAGACCAATCAATACCTCGATGGGCTTCTCTGCTTGGGGCGATAGAACCTGGAACCTGGCCTGAACAGCAGGGGTCTATTCCTGCTCTACGCCTTCCTGAACCCAGTTGGATCGCTCTATCCATACTCTCAGGGCCCACTAACCTAACCCATGGGGGACCCTTATCCTCACCTGGGGACACCATCAGTGCAGCCCCTAAGCTTACCTTGCTCACAGATGTGTCCCAGCAACCAGACAGCACACACTAGGCCAACACAGTAGTGCGGCCCAGTCCACCCACAAGGTGCGACTCCTGTCCCACTCCCAGGGACAACTCTGTCCACCAGAACAGCAAACCATAGTGGCCACTGACGCCTGTCAGTGATGAGAGCCAGGCCTCATGCCTCTCAAGGCTCTCTAATCTCTGTGTCATCAGAGAGTGGGGGCAGTAGCCCCAGGTGACTGGCACCCTTTGTCCACTCTCCCGCCTCCCAGGTCAGGGATGGCATCCTGACACTGAACCACCAGCTCGGGGTCTGTACCCTGCGGCTGGACGAGAGACTGGGGTGGGCTCTCCCACACCCTGTCTTCCTCCCTGGGGCTCTGCACCCTCCCACCTGGAGCGGTACCCCCAGAAGACAACTTGGTAGGGGCACTGTTAGCAGTGGCCCCTTCCTCCAGGTCAGGGGGGACACCCTAAACCTGGTCCTCCAACCCAGGGTCTGTACCCTTAGGCTGGACCTGTGCCTGGCAACCCAGGACTTCCGGGAGTACACCAACCCCCCCAAGGGAAACACACTCCTCATGAGTTGTACGAGAGTCGGCATGGCGCAAGTCTCCAGCCTCCTGTCCACTTGACAGAGCATGAAGACCCCCCCAGGCCAGAAGTGGCCCCACCAGGGTCAGTCCTGGGATGCTCTGACCTCAGAGCTGGCAACCCCTGACCCACTGGTCCTTCCACTGGGGACTGCTTCTCCCCCTCACCCTTTTCTCTGGACTCATGCACCCTCCCAACTGGAGCGGTGCTGCCAGACACCAGACCTGGTGGAACTCTAGTTACAGCAGTCTCCCCCAGTTCACCTAATACCTTGGGATCCCCCTCAGGAAGAGGCCTCCCGGTACAGACTAGGCTCCCCTCCTGGTGTTCACTCATGGAACCAACCAGGCCCTGGAACTGGGCCTCAGACACCTTGGGACTCAGCCCACCCCCACTCCCTCTACTCAGAGACAGGACATGGGGCTCCTCACCCATTCCACTACACTGGGACCTATCTGGGTTACTCCAAACATCCCCTACCTCACCTGGTTGGAGAAAACCTGGGCCACCTCCTTCAGGATCACTCCCAAAAGCCTCATCGGACCCTCTGGACTCCACCAAAAGATCTGCCTCCAGCGCAAGCTCCTGGAATCAGAGAACTCACACTCCACCGGGTGTTGGCATAGCTCTGGAAAACAGAGACTTAAAATATGCTCTCCAAAAATTGCATCACAAGGCCCCCACAGTTGTTAACCAAGCTACCCTTTGCCTCACCATCCAGTGCCTCACACAAGTACCCCACATCACTCTCCTGAGACTGGCAAGACAGTGTCTGACTGTCTCTGTCACTCAACTCACACTCTTCTGGGCGGTCTCCACACATACATACCAGGACTTCTACCATGGGGGAACCCCTCTCCCTGCACCTCTCATCTATAGTCAGTAGAGTGTCCGTCCCACCACTAGGAATATGATCCCCAGTGTCACTCCCCCAATCCACTTCAGGGACACTGCACACCACTGGAGCTATCTCAGAAACCTGAACCCCCTGGTGTATGTTAACCCCCTCCTTCAAGTCAGGCGCCACATCTCTGGGTGTGTGTACTTCTCCCTCAGCACTAGACACTACATTTTTGCTGCCACCATCTGAGTTGAACTCCACCTCCAACCCAGCCAAGCTCACTTCATGAGCCGCACACTTTTTCTTTTTCTTGGCTAAGACACTCATGGCCTCAAGCCTCTCGAGCTCCACATCAAGCTCCCTCATTCTTAATTCATGTGCCAAGGTCAATTTCATTTCTTCCAAGGCATAAATCTTCCTGCTCTCCTCTGCCATCTTTTCTCTCTCTATGGCAGCTTTTTGGTTCTCCATTTCCAATATTTACATCTCGAGCCTCATGACTTCTAACTCATGATCTCTAACCCTTTGGTTTTCCTCAAACTCCTCTGGTGAAAAACTTCTAGTGGAATGGTTGCTGCCAGCCCTGGAGGCTGCTCTTCCCACAGGCAGATCCTGTGACCTGAAACCATCCCCTTGTGCATCCTCATCCACCTCTGCATCACCTGTCTCCCCAGCCTCTTTGGCCTCCCACCAGGCCCTTAAGGCCTTCTGTAGCTCCTCTTTCCTGGAGCTGCTCTTCATGGGACATCCAAAGCTCCTGCAGAACTGCTTGAGTTGACCTACTTTGTAACCACTTAACATTTCAATATCAAACTCCAGTTCTACAACATCACTTGCTGGTTTACCCGTTTGAGACATGATGCTTGGATTCTTTAAGGGTCTCTCAAAAATAGAACCAAAAACAAAACACAGTATGTGGTTGCGTAGTGGTCTGCACTAAACTAGTGATGTACACCAATCACTGTGGGTCAAGTACAAATACAGGTTCAAATCCTCACCGCTGCCCACCAATGTTAGAAATGGGGGTCTGTAGTTGGCAGAGGCAGGTACTTTTGTCCACATGGCGACCCTTGCTTCTAGTCAGGGTAAGGGGGATACACACTTTAAATAACCCCTGCTCACCCCCTTGGTAGCATGGCACGAGAAGACAGGCTTATCCCAAAGGCAATGTGTAAAGTATTTGTACCAACACTCACAGTAACACAGTGAAAACACCACAAAAGGACACCACACCAGTTTAGAAAAATAAGGTATCTTTATCTAAACTAAATAAGACCAAAACGACAGAAATCCAACATACACAGTTAAAAATACGACTTTCAAAAGGTTTCAAGAACTTGTACCATAGAAAACTATGGATGCGTGACTTTTCACCAAAGTACCTGTAGATGCGTCAAAGTTCCCAAGCCAAACAGCCGCAGCACCGGAAAACAAAGAGATGCGACACTCCTGAGACCTTGGGGAGGAGATGCGACAGTCCCGCTGCATGCAGAGGAAGGGTTGCGTACGGGGAGTGATGCGTCAATTCTTTGTGACGGTTCCGGTCCACGGGTGATGCGTTGGAAAGACTTGCTGCACAGGTATGATGCGTGGAAATCCGGGATGCGTCGATGGTGGATGAGGCGGCGTCCAGCGGTACTGCATCGGTCCTCTTCAGCCGTGATCCCTCGATGCGTCGATTCTTGCAGCGGCGACAGACGCTGTGGCGGTTTCCGCAGCGGCGCGGCGATGCGTGGAAATTCCTCTCACGCCGTGGAAATGCGTTGGGAAAACAGCTGCAAGAAGAGCGATGCGTCGATTTCTGTAGTCCTTGGAGTTTCTTCTTTCTTCCAGCTCCCAAACAGCAGCAACAACCTCCAAAGGCCCAAAACTGGCACAGGCACCTCTTGGCAGGTCAGAACTCACAGCAGCAGAGTTCAGGGGAGCTGGGGGTGAAGTCTTTGTGTCCCTGAGACTTCAGAACAGGAGGCCAGCTCACTTCAGGCCCTTGGAGATCTCCTTCAAGCAGGGAACGCAGCACACAGCAAAGTCCTTCTCCTTTCCTTGGCAGAAACAGCAACTGCAGGCCAACCCCAGACACACAGCAAGGGCAGTACTTCTCCTCAATCTCTCCAGCTCTTCTCCTTGGCAAAGGTTCCTCTTGAATTCCAGGAATGATCTAAAAGCCTGAGGTTTTGGGTCTGATACTTATACCCCTAAATGTCTTTGTTCTCTTTGTGCAAGGGGCTCTGAGCCCAGTTCAAACCAGATCTGGGGGCACTCTGCAAGTGCATAACAACCTCCATTGTCAGTGTGAGCCTTGGCTCCAGACACACCACAGGGGGCGGAGCCAGCATTGTGGAAGGCAGGCACAGCCCTATTCGGGTACAGGTGCTACTCCTCCCACCACTCCAAATGCAGACAGGCCTATTTAGCCTAGTGCTGACTCATCCAGACTCCTGGAGCCACTGCACCTCCCCAGCCCCTGTCACTCCAAAGCCAGACAGTCAATCCACAAACAGGCAGAGGCACACAGGACGGTTGAACAAGAAAATAACCACTTTCTAAAAGTGGTATTTTCAAACACACAATTTAAAAAACATCTTTACTAAAAGATGTGTTATTAAATCCTGAGTTCAGGGATACCAAACTCCATTTTTAATCTTATCCCTATGGGAAGATATGCTTGTAAAATGTTACAAAGCATTCCCCATTCTGTCCTATGGGGCAAGATAGCCTTTCAATAGTGAAAACGAAATTGGCAGTATTTCACTATCAGGACATGTTACACACACCAGTACATGTCCTACCTTTCACATACACTGCACTCCTGCCCAGGGGGTACCTTGGGCCTACCATAGGGGTGTCTTATGTAAGAAAAGGAAGGGTAGGGCCTGGCAAGTGGGTGCACTTGCCAAGTCGACATGGCAGTTAACAAACTGCGCAAAGGCACTGCGGTGGCAGGCCTGAGACCTCTTTTCAGGGCTACTCATGTGGGTGGCACAATCGGTGCTGCAAGCCCACTAGTAGCATTTGATTCACCAGCCCTGGCACACTCAGTGCACTTTACTAGGGACCTACTGGTAAATCAAATATGCCAATCATGGATAACCAATCATAATAACAATTTACACAGGGAGCATATGCAATTTAGCACTGATTAGCAGTGGTAAAGTGCCCAGAGTCCTAAAGCCAACAAACACAGGTCAGGAAAAAATAGGAGGAAGAAGCAAAAAGTTTAGGGATAACCCTGCAAAAAGGGCCATTTCCAACACTAGTGCTATGGCGCTAAGGTGTGTGCCTGGCGCATGGCAGCTAAAATCTACGCCGGCACTAGGGAGAGGGGAGGAGAGAGCCATATCTCTGTAGATATGGCGCCCTCCAGCTCCCTCCCTGTCACGCAACGAAGAGCAGCATTTTTGGCTGCTGCACTGCATTGCTTGATTGTTTAATTTAAATCACTTATTAAAGTATGTTGAATATGTTATTATATGGAAGATTTATTTTTATTCATTGGTTTTATACAAGCGTCCTGGCATTGAAATAGACCAAATACTAAAGCTCATTTGTTAGCAAAGAGGATGCAGAGCTAGATAAATTACTGGCTAAATAACCACGTTTTCCACTGTTTCCTGAAATGTAACAAATTAGAACGCAGAGAGAGTGGAAGCTTCTTCCAAACTTAAGCTGCCCGGTAGGCAAACAAGTGACCTCCCTGCCACATTTCGTGATTTCTGGGAACTTGAAGAAGGTAGGCTGAAACGGAGCATATAGCCTCAATGGATAGTGAAAATGATTCTGTCTATTGGGAAGACAATTTTGAGGGAGCTAATCCTTTTGCATATCTGCTTTAAGAACCTATAATATTTTGAATGGATCCCCTGTTTCTGCGGTAAAATCCTTATCTCTGCACCATGTCTCAAAATTACTCCAATGCTTGGCATAGTGAATTAAGGTAGATGGTTTCCTTGACTGCTGAATGGACAATGCCACCTCTCTCAAACAGCCTAATTGTGCAATCCCCTCCCCTCAATTTCCACGCTGAAAGGCTGAGGACTCGGAGGTTTTCAAGAGGTGACTGGGGGTAAATAATCAGAGTGGTCAGCCAAATTGGAACAACCAAGATTATAGTCACTTTCTTTTACCGAACTTTCCAGAGAGCGTTGTGCGGCAGGCGAATTTCTTGAGAAGTTCAGAAGCCTTGCTGCTACAGTCTCTTGGGCATAGTTAGGATTTCTGACTTTGGTTCTGAGGTACTTAGGTGAGGTTTTATCTCCCTATGCAGCTCCCCAACCTCAGGCCTGGCCACGAATGTGACGTGTGTTCTGCGCTGCTTGTGCCAATTTTCTTTGAAAAAAATACTTTCTTCCCAAAAACATCTTAAATGGTTGGAGAATCGTCTTTTCATCTGTGTATTCTTTAAGTAAATCATTGAGTCTTTCTCCAAACAATATTTGGCCAGAAAAGGGGATTTCTGGATCGATGTTTTCTTGCCCGCTTCTAATTTTCAAGGTTTCAACCATAGTGACCTTCTTGCACCTATTGTGGCCCTACAACTGTTGAGGCAGACCACAAGCTATTGAAAGTGGTGTAGGATAACAACTTTGCCGAAAACTCCATGTTCCCAGTATTGCTATGCGATCTTCTCCTGTTTCCAAACACTCAAACAGGGATTGGAAGTCTTTCAACACGGTTTGTGATGCATAGGTTGCATATGCACTGGTTTTGTGTGGAAAAATGTGTAGCCTTAGACACTTTTTTTCAAGGCACATTCCACTTTTTTATCCCCAGGATCGACCAGTAATGCATTCTCTGAAGCTGATGATGATTATGACGATATGCAAGAGAGAATAGAATTCCCCATAGGAATATGTGGAAACTCTGCCTCTGCCAGCAAATATCTTTTATTTAGGAGGCGTGGAACCGTTGATTTGTCCACATCACTCCAGTCTCTGAGAAATATGGTTTCTCAGACTTCATGAAAGGGCGTTTGGTTTGTATTGCGCTCCTCATATTGCGCAAAAAACCTTCTTCAGGGAATATTGCAGGGTCAAATCACAGGGCCTCCCTCATATTAAAAAGCATATAGTGGAAATAGTGGAAATGCACACCTTCTACATATTTCCCTTTTTGGCTAGTTTCCTGCTCATCTGCATCAGGGTCCAATTCTTGTTTTTTTTGTTGCAACAGGCTAATGTAAAGCCGAATAACCACCTCCTGAATGAGAGACTGGAGGTCAGCTCAAAGAAAGGTCACCGCATCATTATCACCTTATTTCTCCACTTCCCTATGATGCCTTTTCTCAGAGCCTTTGAAGACTCCAAAGCTGCAGGCAGGATAGTGGTCCTGATCTTAAGGAGTTTCTGTAGTGACAAGATGTCATCTCGCGAGGTTTTGTCCCTGTAGAAAACACCCTCTGGTGCGCTGTTTCAGTTTGTGTCAAGCTCGCTGCACCATCGTGCTCTGAGGCGGAGCTTTGTGCTCCCAGTGCGCATGTAAGGTAAATATTATAGTAGTAAAAACAAGTTTCATTTTGAAATATATTTTAAAGAGCTTACTGCTATGTCGTCTGTTGTGAGACACAGCAAAAAAACGTTTTTGCAGCATGAGGAAGGGCCTTTTGTGGAAGTTGGCAGGTCCATAAGTAGTCATAGAAAGATGTCTTTTGAATCTTTGTCTGCGAGTAGGCACTCATCATGTGGTATGGACTGTGGGGGGGCAGGTTTTGGGGTAATGGCAGATTTGCAGATTGTGTTTGGGTCAAATATTACGTAGTTCACTGGGCCAGAAGTTATGCTCACATATGTTAGGCTCCTGTGGCCGCTGATGAAGTACATTGGCCTCTTACTTTCAAGGCTGGACTGGGAACCCAATGCAGCCCTGGCAATTTTGACGGACCCCCACCCCCTGGCTGCTTTTGTTCCTGGGGGCCAATATAGCAGCATCGCTGCAAAACCGGCCCCCAGTAACAAAAACAGTCCCATCACTAGAAAAATCGGCCCCCGCCCTTCCAGCCTTCCGGGGAAATGCCCGATGCCCGCTACGGCCAGTCCGGCCCTGCTTACTTTTGGTATATATAGAGCAGAATATGCTGTATCCCCTCTTTGCTTATCTGTGAACATTGAATGGAGGAAGGGACCATACTTTAAATTAGGGAAAAACTACTTTTTGCCTGTAAGGACCATTGCTTATATATAAAGGCGGGTTCCTTATACAATTACGCTGTATATTATTTATGTTTTACATATGCGGGCAAAATAGAGTGACCCTACCATATTTGCACTAGCAACACATGAGACCTTATTTCTAATACAGGTGAGAAGAAAATGCTTTGGCCTTGGTAAAAAATAGTTTAGCTGCTGGTTGTTTATTATGGGTTTCCTCGATACTTAATGTAAAATGTGTAATTTGCATATTTCAATGTGCTGCAGCTACTGCAAAAATGAAGCGAACTATTGTTTTTATGAAGAAACTGAGTAAAGTTGAAGGGGCCATCCAGTGAACGATGTTACATCTCAAAACCCAAGCTGACATCATGGAGCAAACAAGCATCCTAGAGCGTTTATTGCGGGTGATTGTGAGAACTGCAGGGCCGTATAAATAGAGCAGGCTTTTCAGTACACTGGAGGGTCCCTTCTTTCACCATACTAAATGGACTTCATCGGATATTCCCCGCAAAGTAGTTTTTATTTCTCTAATGAGAGGATTAGGAACAATGGATTCATGCTGTTGGTTCCTGTACCACTTCATTAGCCCACAGAAAAGATTGACTCCTCTTCACCGAGGATGGTAACTCTCCTCTTTACAGGGGAAGACTAGCAACTAACCTCGTAGCTCCTATGCCTGGTGTCCCAGATCATTCAAAGCTTTACAAACTTGTGTCCCTGCATGGGAACCCCAATATCTCCTCATTTCCCCATCAAGATCTCCTGTATTAGATGCACCGCAGCTCATGCATTTCGAAGTTATCTGCCGCTTCATTCAAAGCAGGGTGCTGGTGGCACCACACTCTGCCCATGGGTGCTGGAAGTAGGGGTGCTGCATCACCCCCTCGATTTTGTTACACATTTGTTAAAACGAAACTAGCTACTTATCTCCCTATCAAACTAGTGTTGCTGCTGCCAGTAAACAGCCAGGGTGTTTTTCGGCAGCTCTGAACCGAGAATGAAGCCTGGAGCCTACAATTTAATCTGATTTGATGTGGACACAGGCTGAACAATTATTTTATCAGCAGAATTTATTCAGTCCAGTATGTAATTGTATTATTGAATAAAATCAGTGCATGGCACAAGTAGAAGTTTTTTTTGTCTGATTTATCAGAGCTCCTGCAAACTATGGGTGCGGTTCATGGAAATGTATGGGTTAATACAGTACAATTAGTTAAGCCAACATGCTCCTGTGTATCAAGGCCATGGGTGGGGCTGCCACATTTTTCTTGGGAAAAGACTGGGCATTCATTCATGTTTTGGAATATGAAATGGCCTGTAGCTGGTACTGGAGTAAACTTCTGTGTAAAATACACTGTACGTTTTTACTCTATTGTGTATGTGTTTGCTTTAATAATAGTTTAGGATTCATTTAAACAGTTTAGACAGCTTTAAAATATTTTCACCTGATTTGTTGTGTTATTTAAGTTTTAATATTAAGGAGAGGATTGCATTGTATTTACTGGTTATGACAAATATATACAGGCCATGTTGCTAAAAGTCCACCCAGGTGGCACGTATCCAGAAGGCACTGATCTGGATGCATAGGGTGCATGCTGGCATGCCCAACATGCATACTTTCAACGACCTCATGAGAACCATCTGATTTCTTTTTTTTCATTCTTGCGAATGAGAAAATAGATGAAAGAGCTTGGGCAATCACATGAAATCTTCAAAAACATATTGCACAAAACAAGTTAGTCACTAAGTTGCATAGCAAACAATGGCATTTCAGCATACAAAAGCTCAATTCACTTTTGTCAACCAATAGAACATTCCATTCATATTTTGTGTTTGTCAGCGGTGCAAAACCGAAAGGAACATAGAAATAACTTCAAGATTATGATTGAAAACGTTGTTTGGGAGGAATTCTTACCAAGACACAAGAACACACGAATTTGTGTAAATACGTAATAATATTTCTAAATCAACCAAGAGTGAAACATTAAGAAGATATTCCTTTAAGGTATTGAGGTCTGGTCCTGATTTTTGTAACAAAGAGTGAAACATTAAAAAGATATTCCTTTAAGGTACTGAGCTCTGTTCCTGATGTTTGTCAGACTATCTAAACTTTCAACATGTCACAGACTAGGTCTAAAGGCCATATTCCTATTTTTGAAGATCCAGGACACTGTCCGTTTAGGGTCACCAAAAATGCTGATGTTTTAGATGCAAAGATGCGGTACCCTTCAGAACCAATAGCATTTTAAACAACATATTTGGAAGCATGTTCTAGGACCAGGACAATATGACCCCACTTTTTCAAGGATGTCTGCACCCAAGCCACCTGGAAAGCCATAAGTACCCCCCTTTACTCATGTGCTCACCAACACTGGCATTGCTAACAACTACGATTTTTGTGTGGCAGTTGTGTTGTATCCCCAAAGACCAGCTCCCCCACTCAGAAAACTGTTTCAGCACCACTGACTCTGCCCGTCTCTGAGTAAAGCTTTTTTAATTTCATGAGATGATGCTTTGTGCTAATATGTGGTAGTTATTTGTTAATTAGTTACAGTGTTTTTTGTGACACTACAATGCAACCTTAACACAGCTTCATTGAACAAACTGTGAGGACTCGCCCATGCTGGTTGATGGGGTGGCTAATCGTTGCACACCAGAACATAGATGGTGACCTGGGATTTTCAGACACCAGCCCCTGTCTTGTGAAGCACTGCAAATCAGGTAGGAGGAGGACATTGCAAGTGGTTTCTGGACGTATTGCTGGCTAGGCAATAGCTTTTAGTTTCTACGAACAGGAAGCTTTTGAAAACCTTCCTGGATGCATTAAAAGTGCCTTACAAAAGTGCAAAAACAGACATACTGTTGTCATGTCCTGAAACTGTTTAGTTTCCTGGCAAATGGTGTCATTGTTGGTGAACCAGATATTTAACCATTAAATGTTTGCTAGAGACCAGCATTAGATTAATTAGAAAGCTATGTAAGAGGCCTGCCTTTTAGGGGCACTTGTTAGTGACGCAGCATAGCAAGCAGCCTGTTTACTGGGCCTACACTGTACTGGGACACTGCCTCTGAATAGAGGAGGAGGAGCAAGAGGCGGGAGACAGGAAAAGGATGAACTAGAACTCTCCCACCAGATGTCATACAGAGACCATCAATAGCTAGTTGGGTTAAATGAGTTTGTAAAGTGCATCTTTTTAAGTCTGACAACAGATAGTTTTAGCTGTTTGACAGGCCACATATCAGCACAACACAAGATACAGAATTTCACGGATGTTAACGTTTTCTGCCATTACATTGTGGACTGGTGGTGCTCTGACGAGAGAGGCACAGTGGGGATTTGAAGCTGCTGTATGCTGTTGCCAGTAGTGACCTGTTCACTTCACCAGGCACCCCCTCTTCTTCATGTGACCATTAGGAACTGCCCACAGCACACTCCCACAGTCCCACAGCACTGTCGCTGAAACAGTGATGCTGCTCGGAGCCAAAGCTTGCTAAGGTCTGCCCTTCCTCCTAGCAAGGCTCCTGTAGCACCTCTCACTAGGTGCACATTGCCCGGGTGTTTTGATTTCTCTATCACCTGAGATGATGGCAACACACTGAGCCCTGCTCCTGTTTAGGTCGAGCCAAGGCAGCGCATGCGCTGTCTTCGAGACATGCGGTATTCACTCTATCAGCTTTCATCACAACCATTGCTTTTAATTAGTTCCTTTGTGTGCCTTTTGAAATTCCTTTCTTTTCGTTGGTGAAACGTTGCTATTTGTCCCGCCTTGTCCCGCCTTCGGGTGTGTTTTTCATTTTCAGGGCAACTGGCCCTGTTACATGTCTCCTTACTCTTTTGTTTATATATGGTTTGGTGAGCACACTCTTTTTTTCTTTGAACTGTCCCGCGCCGTTTGTTTTCTTTGAACTGGTCCCACGCTGTTTGTTCACCCAATCCTGTACAAAGGGAGTTCAACCATTGCCATAGTATCAATTGCCATTTCCCGCGCCGTTTGTTCACCCGATCTTGTACGAAATATAAAGAAGAGAAAATCTCCTTGTACAAGCGTTACCCCAAGGCATGTTAAAAATCTCCTTGTACAAGCGTTACCCCCAAGGCACGTTCAAAATCTCCTTGTACAAGCCTTACTCTCAGGCACATTAAAAGTCTCCTTGTACAAGCGCTACCCAAAGGCATGTTAAAATAAATCTTGCACTAGTTTCACACAGTGTGAGGATTTACGAAATGCCCATGGACCTTGAACAGCATTGCGGGAGGCACACTTCGTTTCGGGGGGGGGGTGGGTGTAGAGTCCTGCAGGAGGCTGCGGTCAACCATCTGCATCACCCTGGCTCCGTTTCACAGGATTCCAGTTCCGAGATTTGCGCACCACCCGCTGCTCGGTGTGTTAGAATGTGGAGACAGCTTTGTGTATGTGTTCTAGGTTTATATTTAAGTTTTTTTTTTTTTTAGCACCTTACGGCGATTGGTGTGGATAAATTGCTGAATATTTACATAATAATTTCATAGGAGAACTGCAGCATGAGACACCAGCTCCGTATGCATGTCTGAGGCCGGCGTTTACAAGGCACCAACAAAAATGTTTTTGATAGCACCTGGTCGAGGCTGGCCTGCTTATAATACCGAATATTTAAATTGAAATTATATTCCAGCACCGGAGCGCTAGACTCGTCGCCCCGTGTGTATGTCCAAGGCTTGTGTTCACAAGAGCCCAAAATATTTCCTTTAGCGCGTTATAGACGTTGGCAGGGCCGTTTCTACCATTAGGCAAGACTAGGCATCCGCCTAGGGCGGCCAAAGGGGGAGGGCGGCAAAAAACATGAGTTCATAATTATGGCAAATTGAAAATAAAATGTTTTCAGGATTACAAATAACCAAGTGTTATCGGCACATTATACCAACCATCAGGGAAAAGGTGCGAGCTTGCCAAGGCTCAATTGATGGAATATGTACAGTGCCGGTGCTTTCTGCTGTTTCTAATCAATGCTGCTATTTGCATACTTTTGTACAAAATGCTAATTGGGACGGCGGAGAGGCGGATGTAAGGCGAGAAATAAATCAGTGGAAAACGTTCGTTCTCTAGGTTTCAGTTTCCGTAGCGCATTTACTGTTTATATAGATAGCTTTGGAGTTGGATTAGAAATACGAGCTATAAAACTCCGAGAAGTAATTAGTAAAATGAATTCCCATCATTTCTGTTTACCTGTTTTCTAAATATACACGGCACGTCATTGTTTTCAATCAGATGAATTGGCAATCACCTACACAACTTAGATTACATATATTTATCATCCCTCCCTTTCACTGCGACTCAACAAAACAATGTCACCAACAGTGAAAAGGGCAAAAAGAGTTACTAGGCTTATAGCTGGCAATTTTTTTTTTTAATAAACTGACAGTTCTGTTATTTCTAATAATATCTGCTTTATATGTCAAAATGTGTTCACAAAATCTTCCCTTACATATAGTGTGGCCTAAATATTGTTTACAGAACTAGTGCCGCGATGAGTTTGGTTTTCTATTTTCAACTTGAATGGGACTATATTTTTGTAAACGGTCAGGACACAATATTTATGCCTGGAGATGTTTTTGTTGACATGTTCTGACGTATAATGCAGGCAATATTTGTTCCATGATGTTCATTCAGGCACCATACCCTTCCCTGAGATGTCCTCTATTGTGAAAACGGAGTGTGATGTGTCTGAAGAGTTCACAGCATTCATTCCAAGGTGTTTGCAATGTATAGGTTGAGTTATTTTGGATACGATTTACCAAGATGTTGATATGTGTAGGTGTTACTTACTCTTAGAGCTCTCCTTGCTTACTCCTTTGTTCCAGATGAAAACCACGAATTCTGTTTGGTGCTAGAATAAGCCAAAGTAAGACAGGAGTAGTATAAGAGCATTTAACAGTAAAATCGTTCTGCATTTGGCTCAATATTTGCTTCCCCCCCCCCAAAAAAAAGTGGGTGTAGATTAATGTTATCCTTCAAGCTCATTCATACCAGGGGGAGAGAGTGGTGGTAGTAAAAGGGAGGGGGCGGCATTTTTCAATTTTCGCCTAGGGTGGCAAAACACCTAGAAACGGCTCTGGACGTTGGTGTGCTTATATTCTAGAATATTTAAATTATACTTGAAGCCCAGAACCGGAGCGTCATGCCCCAGCCCCGTACGTATGTCTGAGTCTTACGTTCATAAGTGAGTAGAAAACATTATGTTGCAGGGCCTGAATGAGGTTGATGTTCTGATGTTATTCAATATATAAAATGTAATTTAATTCCAGAACTGCAGCTTCGGACCTCTGCCCCCTTATGTATGTCCCAGGCTTGCTTTTAAAAAGGAACCAAGAACATGTTTTTAACAACACCTTGTGGTCGTCAGCATACTTATATTGTTGAATAGTTAAATTATAACTAAATACCCCACCTGGCACATTAGACCTCAGCCCTTGTGTATCTGTCTGAGGCTGGTGTATATGAGAGCCGAATTATAGTTTTAATAGCGCCTATGGAGGTAGTAAGCGCTATATAAATGCAAATTCAATACACCAGAACCGGAGCATTTCATTTCTTGCCCCATCTGTGCGTCTGATGGTTGTGTTTTACAATAGTCTAAAAATATGGCTTTTAATAGCGCCTTACAGAGGTAGATATCTTACATTATAGCATATTTAAATTATAATTACATTCCAAATCCGAGCGATGCACCACAAACAAAATATCTGTCTGATGCTTTTGTTAACTAGCTCCCAGAAATCTTCTCGTTAAATAGCGCCTTGTGGAAGTGGGTCGGTTGGTCTTATTGAATATTAAAATTAAAATTTCGCAAAGTGCACGTTTTCATTTGGATGTTTAGGTCTAAATAACTGGTCTTTTCTACACATTTTTTAGTTTAATAACAAAGAGGGTATTTCGCCATCAGAAAACACATCATTAAATTAATGTTAACATGCTTTGCACTTGGAATTCCAAGTACAAAGTCTGCCTCTCAATAAACAGAAGTGGTTCGTTTTAGCATTTTCTAGTTTATTTTTGTTCGTAAATTGTGTATCTTTATAAACTGAAGATTTATTCTTTTTGATTTTATCTTATGTAGTAAGTAGCATTAATTTCTAAAATACGAATATAATGATGAAACCCCCTTGCATTCCAATGTACAATATTTCGCTTCTTTAATCGTGGTGTTTGCCTCGGTACAGGGGTGGTCGTGCGGGGGTCGGGGGCATGTACAATCCGCTTCTCTATACCGTGGGAATGAGGCCACGCCCCGACCTCAGTAACACAAGGTCAGAGAGTTGGGGACACTAAAAGTGGGGGGAAATTAAAGGTTTATAGTATAGGGTTTCAGGGACTTATTAAGTGATGTTCGGGCGCAGAAGGGGATCGAGGCGTGTTGTATTAGGAACTCACAAATGTGCATTTGTTTGAGCACATTAAAGCTAGGATGTTGGTTTTACCAAGGTTTGTTTCTGATGTTACATTGAAGATAAATCTAAGCCTTTCTACGTCCATTTCATATGAAACGTTGTTCTGTAATTGGATACTAAGACCCAGTCTGTCCTCTGATGGGTTCTGTATCTCTGAATATATCTATGGATGTGAAATGGATGTTAATCGTACCACTTTGTGGGTGTGACATGACCGTCAGAGCCATCTTTAGAAGAAAAACGATTTCATTGTGGGAGGGAACGAGCATACACCTTTAACCATCCTGGGAAAGTGTTTCTCGGTACATATGAAAGTTTCCTCCGTGGTCTGCTTTCTGCGGACGGAATCAGAACCTTCCTTCCTTAAACCGGTTCCAACAGTTGAAACACAGTGTGAAGGAGGAATGTAAAGAGTTTCGACCCCTCTACACGTCACTGGTCCTGTTTGTACCGGGCCTGGTGGCTCAATGGGTTAATGCACTTACTGCTCTGGTATCACAGATTCCTATCCCGGTGATTCCACTTTGCCTTTCTTCCCTCTACCATTAATAAAAAGATTACTATTGAGGGGGCAACAACGTGCATCCCACTAGTCTAGCAATCTCATTTGTTCTTACTCTTTATTTCTAACATTAACATACAATACCACTACACCTTATTACACTCCATAATACACAATCACACTCCACATTATTTTAGTACACTCAATACCACATCATTTCTATCCACATAATTCCACTACACATAACTCCACTCAACACCACACAATTTCACGTTCACACAATTTTAAACATGCACACATGCGCAAATATCCACTTCTGTTTAATACAATCTGGAACGAGCCCTACAACCTTTTCAAACTCTAACATCAGCATATTCTTATGTTACTTTATGCTGAAGTTGACATACCTTAACAGTGACATATCTTAACATCAGCATATTTTCACATCAGCCTATCTCCACTTAGGCATACATTTATATTAGCGTATCTTCACCTCACCATATCTTCACAACACTATATATTAGTATCTACACATCCTAATATATATTATGTACAGCTCACCACTGTCTATCCACCATATCACATAATTCCACTACAAAAACCCACTCCACACCACACAATTTCACCACACACAATACCACAACTAAAAATTCCAATACCCACATATTCCACTACACACTACATACATCCACTGCACTACAAACCAAAACACATGAGAAAAAAAACATTTACATTGCCAATATCTCTAACTCTCACAAATGCGAGACCTATTGGCATTACCAATGCTTGTTTTTGCCTATTGCTACAAAGTGAGACATCTTCTTAAGAGACGCTCAAGAGCCCCAACACTGAGATGGGCACAGCATGTGCCAGCGTCCTCATTGCTGCTTCTCACTACTGCTACTGCGCATAGAACGTTTAGTGACGAGGCTGCGTGACGTTATTTTTTTAAATCCCCGCGGGATATTCGCCACATCCACAGTCCTAGACTGTATTCACTGATCTTCCCCATAGCTCCGTCTGTTTTCAGTCTAAGCCACTTGTCTGTTCGCATGCGAGGCCAGCTCAACCATGCGCTGTGACTAACATGATGCTCCCAGGTTCCAGTGGCGGCTGGTGAAGTTTGAGAATGGCGAGGCTGGGCTAGGCCTGGGGTAGGGGTTCACTTTAGGGGGCACGCCATTTTTGGGAAGCTAGTCACCATTTCCTGCGCAAATGTTATTTAACGAAAATGAGATAAAATGATGCAGCTTGTTGGAGCGTGTTTACACTATATTCTAGCATCAATTACAATATGCACTAAAAAAATGAGGAACATTGACATGTAGTCACTCTATACTGTACAATGTACACATAAACTGGGAAAACATAATGTGCATGCACAGTATGCCACACAGACTGTACAAACCCTATAGAATATACAGGCACAGCATTAAAATAACGGTACATTAATAATATGCACACATACTGTACTCATGCACAGGTCACATGCAAATATACCGTATACAGTGTGGGTGGGTGTGTGTGTGTGTGTGTGTGTGTGTGTGTGTGTGTGCGTGTGTGTGTGTGTGTGTGTGTGTGCGCGCGAGTGTATGGACTCAATAAACCAATATTATTCTGAGCACAAATAGCAGTCAAAATATATACTCTAAAAAATCCTCTACATGCTAATACTGATCACATAATGCTGAACAAGTAGGGCATGTAAACACATATGCCCAACACCTGTAGTATACACACTGAGTGCAGTTACGCATGCATGCCGGCTGTTAGGCACTTCAAAAATGCAACAAGCAGACCTAAATAAAAACTAGTCCTTTTTTATTTTAATATGCACACACACAACTTGCACCCACAAACTGGTGTGGGGTTCTGCCCATGCAGAAGCGCTCACAGCACCCAACAAGGCGGTGGCAAGAGACTGAGGTACCCAAGCTGCTCTTGGAGAAGATAAAAGGAAAGTATTTTAAAAGTCAATTAAGAACATCAACTACACAGATCAAAACTCTTTATAGAAGCCTCATAAATATCCAATCATCCCCTAAGAAAAAAAATGGAAGTTTTCTTTTCAATCTGATATTACTTTAAGGTCGTAGTCAGAAAGATTGAAAAAGATGGGACAAATTTCCCAAAAGCAAAATAAAATCCCAAACTTTGTCTCGCCCAGGTACATGCAACCCAATACACATGCTACTTAGACACTGAAGGGCACAGCTTTCAGGCCCAGGCTTTCCAGCTATTCACACATACTGGCTGCAGGCTACAAGAAACAAGCATTGGCATAGCCAATAGGTCTCGCTTTTGGGACCTTATAAGTATTTAGGTATGTAGCACAATATCCTTGGTGCAACAACATCAACTGTTGCATGGCTAAACACTTATAAGGTCCCAAAGGCGAGACCTATTGGCTATGCCAATGCTTGTTTTCTTTGCCTCGTAACACTCCATACAGTGCTCGTGGTTTTAGTTCACTCGCTCCGTTCTCCCTCTCTTTTTTTTTTAATGCAGTTTTATATAGCGTGAACCCCACCCCAATGTATTATTAAAGCACTTTATATGAGCGCCAGTTACTCTGCACAAGACCATGTTCTTTTTTGTAGGAGAAAGGAGATTAAGTAACTTGCTGAGTTGCCCAAGATCACAGGATGTTGCTCCAACGCCAAAAGAATGCTTTACGTGAGTGCCAGTTACTTTATGCAAAGGACACATTCTTCTTGTATAAACAGGAGATTAAATGATTTGCCCAAGATCACAGGATGTTGTGCCGACGTCAAGACTTGAACTGGTTTTCTAGCTCTGTAGTCGCCAGATCTGCGCGTGCAAGCCACAGAGCATCCTCTGGTGCCATCTGTTGTCTGTGAGATAAGGCTCCCAGGCTTGCAAATTAAAATCGTCTGTCCCCCATTGCATCCCAGCAACGAGTTTTAAAGCTCCACCTCGTGTGTGTGTGTGACTACATCGTGCAGACTGTGAGGCTGCCACACCTTGTGGCTTCAGTTCTGTACTTCCGTCAGCCGAAAGGCTCACGGATTTGTGGTCCGTGCTTCCACATCCCAAGTGATGCGACCCTCTTTACTCAGCAATACCACACATGCTACAAACCAAACATTTTCTCCAGCATAACGAGAGACTTCGATGGCTTAATAAATGGCTGCTGGGTGCACTGCAAGGTGAGAAGGAGCGCTCCCTTAAGCAAGAGGTGGCTGAATGAAAGCTGTAAATGATGCACTCTCTCCCGCAACTGTAAATATCAAGTTGTGACTGAGATGTGCGCTACTAGTAGCATTGGAAAACAAGACGGGATGACGTTGAAGAGCGAGAGGAAATGAGAGATGTACACATGGGATGGCGAGGAGGGAGAAACAGACAGGATGGATTGGGTGAGACGAGAACACTGGATAGACGAGGAGCAGGAGACACGTGGATAGGGGTGGGGGAGACTGGATCTGGGGGCAGAATGAAACTGGAGAGACAGACATGGGAGGGGAAGAAGATGGATACGCAGAATACTTAAGAAAACAGAGTGAAAACTATGGGGAAACGGTAAAACTGGAGAGGCTGGAGGTGGGCACGGAAGACACAAATATACGGATGGAGGTGAGGCAAGAGGAAGAAACCCTAGGAAGCTGGGGATGCAGACATTTAGAAGGACACAGACAGGCCACGCGTGGGAGAGAAGGCAAAGTGATCGATAAGGGGACACTGGAGAGACACATGGGGAGGGCTGAGAGAAATAGGGGCGGGGAAAGGAGAGAATACACGTGGGGAAACGAGCTTTGAAGAGACACACGAAAGGGAAAGAGAAAAAGACGCGCGGCCGCGAGACGCGCTCTGTGGTGGGGGAGGGGGAGGGGCGAGCAAGACAGAGAGGCAGAGCGAGGCGCGCGCGCGGGGGGTGGAGGAGCATGCTGTAAGGCTTAATGAGCCATGAAAGAAAGGCAGATGGCGGCTGCGCGCGTGCACGCGCGCGTAACCGCAAGCTTGAGGCCAGCAAAAGCCTCTGGTAGCACTTTGAAAGCCCACTATCTAAATGTCTCGCAGAGCAGCACATGCGCTGGCTCAGGCGAGACCTAAAAAGATAAGTGACTTTAGAATGTGTCCATTTAGAATAACGGCTGTTGATGTCAAGTCCGCACCAAAGACAAGGACTGCATTTGCATTTGACAAATGGAGGTGAGCAACAGATGGAAATAAACACACTTTACTTGTTGCATTGCCCCATCAGAGAAAGACGAACGTAATCCGATATCCGGCTGCTTGAAAGTAAGTGCAGCACAATTATTTTTCTTACCTAATATGCAAAGTGGCTAAAGGTACTGGCAGGTTAAACTTTTGAGCGCCGTCTCTATGTGGAAAATGTTTTCAATATATGTGCCATCCCTAGCCTCCCATTTTAACTCTTTGAGTGCAACAGTGCAATAAATTATTACGCTTTTTGAGGAGTCAAAAATATTTATCCAAGTGATTCAAAGCAAGGTATTTATGTCATCCGGCTCAACGACCTGATTTTTTTGTAGAGTTCAGAATAGGAACTCTTGAAGCGTCTCTGAAAATCCCGCAAAGAAAGTTAAATAAAAACAGCTGTTGTCTTCCAAAACCCTCCAAATAGCATGAAGGAGGGAATAATTATGCAAGCAACGAAACGGGCATTAATTTTAGCAGGCCAGGCCTCCAATAATTAGTACAACAAATCAAATCGGCCAGTTGCCATTTTTTGTACCTCACCTGGTGACATGGAGGGAAGCTTCAATACGGACGAGTCAGGGAAGCGGACTCTTGCACATAAACACACGCACCTCCAGTGCGTAAAGCTTTGTCCTTCATTCCACGTCCCCATGAGTCTGTCTGGCAATAAACCTGAAGACATGCCAGAGCTCAAATGGCGTCTAACTGCCGCGCGGGAAGCAAGACACCTCGAGTCTGCGCAGTGTGTCTTCAAAACCGATGACAAACTGCGCAGACTCGATTTCTTGGCTTCCTCCCTGCAGTCTGTACCACACCCTTTACCACCCTGTGACGAGTTGGAAAAGGGTGTGGTTACAATGCGCTCCAAACCCTGATTGACGTGGAGACCTAGCGCCACAGGGCTTAAGACTTAAACGCCCAGGGCTAACTTTACCCCCACGTCCTAAGGGGGTGGAGCCTGGTCATGGACGCAGTGTCTTTGCCGAGCTGATGACCTCACAGGCCTCAGGGCCGTGAGGTTTTCAGCCCGGCAAATACTCAAGAGTTGGGCCCGCCCAGGAGAGCATATTTAGGGAAAGCGGCACGTCATTCTCTGCACAGCAATGAGTATGGTGAGTGGGAGTGTACAGCAGCTCCAAGCAAGATAACTCAGTGCGTTTTGTGTATAAGGTTTTTTGATTTTTAAAGAAGCAGTTTAGCATTGCTTTAGTTCAAAGCTTTCTTTTGACCGTGAATGTAAAGGGGGCGGAGCCCCGACGCCCTCAAAGAGAAACCGCCCCTGCCAGGTTCTTCATCTACTTTAGTGAGCGGGGACCGGGGGACCAATCCCGGCAGCCGAAGCGACCGAGTGCCGCCAACGACGTGTGACGCCAAGGGCGGCCCGTCTGCACCCGTCCGCGGCCGATCAAGGCCGGGCTGGGCCTACTCTCTTGCTCGGTCATCTAAAGAGGGGGTTACAGCTCGAGGAACACAGTGGACGAGGGGCACATCGCGGAGAAGTTTCTACAGCGACGTGCCTGGTTAGTGTATCCTTGGTTACCCGCAAGCTTGGTGAATATTGTTTTGGGGTGCAGGCCTTTCATAATATCACAACGACAGAATTTTTTTGCTTAAACTAATCATGGGGAAGGGAAAGGCTGCGCACACTGACCATCTCAATAGTAATGAGCGGGCAACTATTGACTCCTTTTTGACAAAAGCAGTGGGAGCCATCTCAAAGGAGATTGATAAAGTCGAGAGGAGACTCTCTATGAGCCCTGCCGGTATCCCTGCACCTGTTCTTACGCCCAGAGAAGTATTTGACACATCAGAAAGGAATCCCCAGACTACTAATTCTGGCAATTCACATGTCTCGGTCACGGATGCTACAAGGCAAGAGGGGGGAGAGGAAAGTGCTAGTTCTTCTACAGCTATTAATAAAGAAGGGGCTGAGCCAGTTGTTTTCCCGGCACCCAAAAGACTGCGCAAATCAAGAAAGAAAAATGAGCCCATACGCAGAGGAGAAGCACCGGCATTACTACCTGGTGTGATAGATATAGGGGATTTCTGGAATATTCTGAGGAAAACTTTCATAGAGGTGGTGACTGATTTAATAACCCAGCTATGGGATAAATTGGACAAAGTTGTAAGAGATAGCAAGGAAACATTTAATAAAGTAGAGTGTATGTTGAAATCGGTTACCAAAATACCTCCTCCTTCAATTGCGCAACCACAGGCAGCCTGTAGTATAAACATAGAGGGAGGGACACATAAGAAGTTGCCGGTAGAGATAGGGCCACTGAAGCAAGGGACGGACCCAAGCAAGGTGCCCCAGGGTAATTTCATTCCCCATAGGGGTAGTTTAATAAGGGGTGCTGGATGTGCTGGAGGTACTGGAGGTAGGGGAGCCCAACATACTAAAGCAGGTGAGCCTGATCAAGCAAGGTCCATTCGAAGTATTCCAAATAGTGTTGGTCTGCCAATAACTGATCTGCCCCCACAGTGCTGCTCATATACTGTGGTCTTGGTGGGGGTCCAAGGTTTGGGTGCACACAATGGAGAAACCACAGAAAAGTTGATCAATAAGGTAGCTCATTGGCTGGGGACACATAGCAGGTTTAACATTTCAGACCTCACTAATATCTTGATGGCAAGAAGGGTTGCGTGGATTGGTCGTTCGAAAAAAACATTTGGGGGCGATACTGTGATAATCACTTTTACATTTCCAGCATTGCCCCATAACATTCTAAGACACTCTGTTGACTTTCCTTTCTATGCCTCAGAGATTAAACCTCTCCCTTTAGGTTTTTTTTATAGACCTACTTCAAACATCCCTGCAAATATACCACGAAGGAAGCCTGCCTACGTCCTGGAGAGGGGGGGGGTTCATATGCGAGGAACTAGCGATTTCACCGAATTTGTATGCCCCTTTGTCGGATCTAAATGGTTTGGATTGACTTGTTGAGGGCATAGAACATAGTCCATCGCAGACAACCCCAATTGAGCCCACAAATCAGGAGATCATGCCCAGTGAACCCTATATGAGAGACCTGGCAGTTCTAATCACCGATAGTATTGTCCCTTCTGGTCAGAGAGACCCCCGGGGGGGAGGTAGCTCCTGCCTCACCAGATAGTGACTATTGTGGGGGAGATATTAGTTTGATATCTTGGAATGTAACGGGTCTAGCTTCCAAATTTGAAGACGAGAGATGGATTAGTTTTATATCCACATATAAGATCATATGTTTTCAGGAGACCTGGGAGAGGGAAAACAAGTTCTTCCTGGAAGGCTATAAGACCTTTTTTGTCCCAGCCGAAGGTTCACCCTCTGGCCGTGCTAAAGGGGGTCTAATTATTTTTATTGCACTTGATCTGGGTGCATCAATGAACCTGTTGAAATGGAATTCTAGAGTGGCACAAGATTTAGAAGTATCTGTGGGGAGCACACTATGGTTTACTCTGATAAACTTTTATAACACAAAGAACAAGACGCAGGGCTCGTCAAGCTTGTGGGAGCTATCTGGGCTGTTGGAATCGCTACACAATGATGATTTCCCACAGTCAAATCTTGTTCTGCTTGGTGATTTTAACTGCCATCTGTGCCCTGATATTGGTCAAAGCTCGAGAGATACCCGCATATGCCATGCTTTAGAAGAATGGCACATGGAGCATTCTCCAGAGGGGCATGAGTTAAATGCCCTTTTAAACATTCATGACCTAAGTTTTACCCTGCAAAATCCATCTAGGTCCCCTGATAGTATCTATCCACCTTCATATCAAGGAAGGGGACATGCCACAATTATTGATTTTATTTTTGTTTCGACATCCATGGGCCATACTATACATTGCTCTAGGATTCTGGATAGTCCCTTTAGTGATCATAATCCCGTCATTATGGGGTTGTGGGCACAGTGCCTGACGGCAGCTCAGGATAATAAGAGGGCGGGGGCTTTAAGGCCAACTGATCAGGGGAGGCGATTGCAGTGGTCGCAGGTGGACATTAACGTTTTTAATAGTTCCCTTTTTAAATTAAGACAGAAAGAGATTATGAAGTGCCTTGAACCATCTCCCTCTGACGAGGACGTAACTAGTTACTTTGTCGTTATTGCCCAGTCTGTGGCGGGCTTGTTAACTGTACCGGTAGCTCCTGCCTGCTCGGATAGCCCAAGATGGTTTGACAGCGGGTGGTCTAAGGTGCTAAGGAATCTAAAAGCAGCCTTGAAAGAAATCCTGAGTAATAAAGATAAGGTAGCTTCTTGTCACAAAAATTATAAAAATACGCTAAAAGAGCGGAGGGCATGGTTACAGAAACAGGCCTGGGATTAGTTAGTGCAAGCTAGTGAAATAAAGGATAGTTCCCTCTTCTGGAAGGTCATCAACAGTCCCTGTTTCTCTGATCCAGATAAACCAAGCATGGTACATCATATAACCCTGGACCAATGGAAGGCACACTTCCAGATGGTCTATAATCATGATGAAGGAGAACAAGATATTACTGATCAGGTGCCACCCCAAAGTGATGTGCAGATTAACTTCCTCTTGGAGGAGGTCAAATCTGCAATCGAAGGACTATCGTGCAATAAGGCCCCAGGTCCGGATGGGATCCCCCCTGACCTGTTACGGAACAACATAGATGTCTGGGCCCCGATCTTGACCAGGGTTCTTAATGCAGCAGCACGGACGTCAATGCTTCAGTCGTGGTCATTTGCTATCATTGTCCCAATCTACAAGAAGGGTGACAGGGACAACCCACAGTGTTATCGTCCCATATCCCTGATAGATTCCACGGTCAAGGTTATGGGTAGGGCTCTTTTAAATAGGCTATCAGAATGGGCAGATAGCAATCGGATTATTTCAGATACGCAATTTGGTTTTAGACTAGGTAAATCAACATTGGGACAATTCCTGTATCTATTCCTGTTGATATCAAAATATACAATCGCCAAAGAAGGTTCGATTTATCTGGGGTTTATGGACCTTACTGTATGCGTTCGATAGAGTGAACCGTAGTAAACTGTGGGCTCTACTGGTTGAGATAGGTGTCGAACATGCAATAATAAATGTTTTAATGTCACTATATGCTAACACATCAGCCGTAGTGCGTTTTACTCAGGAGGGAGGACTTACCGAAAATTTGAGGTATTCTAAAGGAGTGCGTCAAGGGTGCATTCTTGCCCCTTTTTTATTTACACTGTACATTAATGAGTTAGAATCCTATCTGATTTCATTAAATGCTGACACTCCCGAGAATAGGTACTAGACCAGTACCAGTCCTGTTATATGCGGACGACGTGGTGCTTATAGCTCAAACACCCAGAGCATTGCAAGTGTTAATTGATGGATTTGTCTCCTTCATGAACACGTTGGATTTATCACCCAATTTTACCAAATCATTTGTCATGGAAATAGGACGCCGGGGGACTAGCACAAAAACCTATAAGGCAGGCACTGCTAAGTTAGCCAAAGCCCCGACTTTTAGCTACTTGGGTGTTTTATTTGACGATAAATTAAACTGGAATACCCTGAAGGAGGAAAAGGCAAAAAACATTAATAAAGCCCTGGGAGCTATTGCAAATTATGCCCATAGATTAGGCACATGGTCTCCGGGGGTATTCTTAAAATTATATCAAGCATTTTGTATTTCCAAAGCCACGTATGGAAGTGAGATCTGGGGTTACAAGGCAGTTGAAAAATTCCAAACCACCCAAAATAAATTTTTAAGACGGATTCTGAAAGTGCCTCAGGGAACACCCACATATGCTGTACATGAGGAACTGGGGGTCAAATATATCACAGACTTAGTTGCAGTTAAGCCTCTGCTCTGTTGGGTAAATGTATGGTCCAACGAAGAGGCTTCTTTTAACCAAGCAGTAATTGTGGATTGTCTTGCCATGGACAATGCATTGAAAATCACTTGGCTAAGATACATTAAAGACTCATTTAATGCCCTTGGAAGACCAGATATATTCATGAATTATGAGAAAGTGAAGAGGGTGGACAAAAAGTTAATTAAAGATCTATTCTTTAGAACAAACAGCGTTGAGCGTGAAGGTAATGAACTTAACAAGCCTACGGTAAGAGCTCATGCGCTAGTTAAATCAACTTCAGGTATGGAGCCTTACCTCTCAATTTTAACTAATCCTCATGAGCGTTTTTTAATTACCCGCTTTAGATTTAATATGCTCCATCACTACAATAGGTCTCCACAGGATATTTTACACCTTGCCTTTTATGTAAAAAAATTCGCATCCTAGAAGGCAATTTCTTAAACCCTATTTAAAAGAAATGGGCTTCAGCAAGCACGTGTTGCACTTTTGCATTTGCAACTATTGCAAACTGATCATACAGTGTATGTTGTTACACATTTTTTAAGTGCAATGTTAAGATCTAGGAGATCCAGATTTGACTAAGAGGGAGAGGGCTACCATGGATTCATGCTAGCGCGGTAGTTGAAGTAAATGCACAGGACCACTTTAAAGATTTTATGACTGTATTTATGCTATAGGAATTTATGTAATTATTTAATGCTGTTTTAATGTACTATTAAGAGTGTTTTAGATGAGACTGTTTAGAGGATCAGGAGAATGATAGTGATTTTGGTATGATTATTGCACTATGAATTAACATGTTCTTTTTTAATGATTTTGATTTGGTTTTTAATGTACCATTGCTTTTATGGTGGAGTTACTGCCGAATAAAGTTTCTAATAATAATAATAATAATAATACTACTTCGCATAGCTGGGTTTTCATGCGTCTTACAAGGACCCAAACACAGAAGGGTTCCGGGCGCACTCAATGTTAAGATGAGCCGCCGGACTGTGTCTGCTTCAGTAGCGGCCCGTGGTGGGAGTGCTGCCGGGCGGTGACGTGCGATGCAGCGCGCACAACGGAATTCGTTTTATTTATTTATATGTTTACTTACCTCTATTCGGCCGTATTCCGTAGTTTACTACCCCTCACCCTGCCCCTCCCCCGCCCCACGTCACCGCCCGGCAGCACTCCCACCACGGACCGCTACTGGTGTCTAGCTCCCCAATATCCCTGCAGTACATGCTCTTTTCACTGGCCCAAATCAGTGGGTTCCGGGAGCAGAAACAGGCCTGCTGGGATATTGAATGCTCAATGAACCAAACTGCTTCCTGCCCTACTCAGTTAATATTCAGCATCCCAGCAGCCTATAGGCACGCTCCTGTGGCGCTCCTGTGGCACTCCTGTGCCTGAGGTCGGACTGCCGCTGCTGGAATGCACACCATGGCACCGCTAAAGTGGTCCCATGTCATGTTGAGTCCCTAGTTAAAAGGGGGTTGAGGGCACCATTGCTGCTTCTCGACTAGAGCAATCTCCCGAAGAGCACCGTGTGTTTTTCACGGACATGAAAGTATGAAGAAACAGCTGTCAATTTAACAGGATAAAAATTGCTCAACGAGTTAGACATTTTCGACACCTGTGCTGCAGGCCCCTAACAGCAGCCCACAGAAGAGGGCTTAAACCAGTGGCATATTTTCAAGATAAACATGCGTTGTGCCACCGCGCATTTGCTGGGCACGGACCTCATTGACATTATTTTTGCTTTTCTACACACTGACAAAGTGTTACGGAGCAGCTGTTCATCAACAAAACCACCCTCATGCCTTTTGGCACTGCTGCCTTCCCATACCGAGATTAACATGTCTTCTGAGTGGGCAGGTGGAGGAAAAGCAGTATCCTGAGACAGGAAAGAACCGATCCTCCAAATGGGAAACGGGTATCCATTATAAAGCTAGGATTATGTTCCTATAAATTGAACATATTAAAATAAAAATTACCTTATGCAGCTGGTGTACACAAGTTTCCTCACGATCCATTTATTTCTTCTCCTACTGCCTCTGTTTCTACATTTCTACAGTACTTAAATCTGTGACGTTTATCAAATAACTGGTGGAAGAAAATGTTCTTTTGTAATGAAACCTCTTTGGGGGGGGGGGATAGAATGTATTCTTCTGTCTCTACACTGGCAAAACTAACAAGTCTATATTGCATTTTAAGTTATTAGCCAGAGCTTATAACTTAAAATGCTAGTGCTGGCTTTGCCAATGCTTGTTTTCCTTCAATTAGTTCGACAGGAAATAAGTTGTTAATTTGCAAACATTTAGACATAGCGCCATCATGGCCAGTGAAAATATGATGCAGGCGCTGCAGTGTTTGCCAGCCCGTCAAACTACAGCAATTGATACGCCTTAGAGCTCCCATTAATCGCCCTAGAGCTCTCATTAATCGCCCTTTCGTGAGGTGCCCGTATTGTTTGCTTTATTCGCCGCCTGCGTGACCCACATCTCCTTAAGCATCAGAATTTTTATTGTACCGACCATGACAGATCCCCATTAGGAAGCTAAAAATAGAAACCGAAGGAAAAACATCGAACGAGTGGAGCAGTCCGTAATGTACACAACCCTAAGAGTAGACCTAAACAGCACCCGCAGGCACCTACGAGCTATTCATAGCAGCAGCACAACAGCAGCGCGTGCAGAAGGGAGTCGGGTCAGAGGTGAACAGGCCACTGACTCAAAGGGGGCTACCGACGCGGCCCTGAGGGGGGACACATCTGCATATCCCGCATCGTTTTATTCCTCAGGAAATAAGCTACGTATATGGATCACTGTCAACAAGGGTGCTGTAAAGGGAAATGACGTAGGCTTCCCCGTGGTGGCCAGCATTAGCAACATCATTATTGCATTTTTGTGGAGAGTGATCCATCATCCCGTATGTGCGGGTTCCTCATTTCAACTATTAGTGCACAGACTCGCTCCACTGGACACCTTCTAACAGATTTACTATAGCCCAACATTGTTGGTACTCATTTTATCAACATAAAAAGCATGAAAGGCTGAGCCAGTCACAAGGGAATGAAAACCCCTGCCCGCAGGTAACACTCAGATCCCACTGGCTTGAGCTATTTGACTGCTGTCCTATTTCAAGTGAAGACAAGGCTGCGACTGTCAATCCTCATTGAAATAAAAATCAGAAAGTGAAAATTGGCTTTCTTGCAGCCAAACGATACGTTTTAAAAAATGTTTTTAATCACCAAAATATGTGAAAAAACGCTATGTGTGGTGATTGGAACGAAGATGTAATGGAATCATTAATTAAGGTTGTAGTATCACAGGAAGAATACTTTTGTACCCGAACAATCAGACTACGGATGCCTGTGAAACTAAAGCACTTCCAGGTCTTGGGCAGCTGCACGGCCAGCCCACGGTAACCATCCATCGGCAGGCAGCGCACTGGTTTATGCAGTGGTCGAAGTGCAGTAAAAAAAGTATGGGAACTGTGATGCTGGGTGTAAGGGGACGGGGCAAGGGGCGGGGTGTGGGCGTGGCTAAAAAAAACAACATTCTCTAAAACTTTTTAGGCTTTCACCTTCCGGTAACTACATATAAAATAACAAGCAGCTTACATGAAAATTAATAGGTTAATCAGTGGGAAATACACCATCTTACAATATGACATTTTTATTAGTTAATGCACTGCACCAAATCCTTGTTGATGCACTGGAGAATAATGACTTGTGTATGTTTAGTGCTACAAGGTCCCAGTCTGTGACAGAAAGCACTGTGAACATGCAAGTCATTATTTTAAATTTACATTACACACAGCATAAGATTGGCTGCTACAGAAAAAGGTTTAAGATAAAAAGTGTTTCCAAAATATTGATTTTTTGCAGGGTGCAACTAGAGCATTTTTGTTATTTTTTATAACTGTCTTTTAAAAGCACACAATTTGCAGCTTAGCCTTACGATGCCCCTCAAAAAGAATAAATGTGTGTCATCAGGATGCAATTTTTTTATGGTAGCTGTCTTTTAAAAGAACACACTTCACATCTTAGCAGGTAGCTCCCTCACAGTACCTCTCAAAATAAATAAATGTGTATCACCAGTAAGTTTCAAGGGATTCCATCAGTTAAAGCCAATTCCGGCTACCAGGCGCCCTTTACATTAGCAGATTCAGCATTTGTGCACATTTACACTTCTTTCAGGCAATCAGGCACCCTGCCAAGAAGGCTTGTTTAGCTGTCTTCCCCTCCCTCAGTTTCACAGCTCAGGAGGCTACCTGAAAGACACTTTAGCTGAAGCTTTTCAGCTCCCATAATTAACCGTCCCGGGAAGGTTGACTTTTGACAAAAAGCAGGGGAACTCTTTTCCTAAAATTAAAAAAGTAAGGGCACGCCGTGCCCCTCAGATCCCCCCCACTTCGACCACTGGGTTTATGGGGCCTGAAGACCCAATACTTGTAGAGGGCATCGGACGGTGGATGGGGAGATTGTCAGCGCCCAATCTGGGTTGTTAGTGGCGGAGGCCTGCTAGGCGCTAGCACAGACATGCAAGAAGGGCTCAGGCGAGTAAACAAAGCTTTCATCCATCTGCCCCCTTGCTCTATAGAGACCACTTGACAACTTCACAGGTTTACCTTTCCAGAGAGAAAGCCTTCTAGTGTACATGATAACATGCCTGTAATTGCCTCTTAAGGCATTTGACGACACTCATTATTAACTCCCTCACACATATGTATACTTCTGTGATTCCCAGGCTATGGGTATCACAGGTATTCCATAGGATGCACAAGAAATTTAGTACGGCTGTCCTGTCTCATCCATCAAACACCAAGAATGTTCACCTGTAAGTCACAGATGTTAACACATTCACATAGGATGATATCCATTCACACCATGGGTAGGGCCACTGGAATTATGTGGCAGGAGAAGGCTAAATTACATGCAGGGCCACTGGAATTATGCGGCAGGAGAAGGCTAAATAACGTGCAGGGCCACTGGAATTATGAGGCTGGGGAAAAAATAAATTGTGGCAGGGTTAACTAAATTATGCTTCAAGAAAATGCAAAGTATGCAGTATTATGGCAGTGGTGGCTGCTAGCAGAGGAAACCGGTGGGCAGCACGGGGGACATAAAAACCAGAAAAACAGAACTTACCTGCAGCCGTCTGCTGCCTCGCTGCCTCTTCAGATATGACGATGCTCACACAGGCTCTCAGACTCCCCTGCGCCAATCCAGACGCCACTCTCATGCTGGCTTTACCCAGCGTGAGAGAAGCATAGGGATTGGGCGGAGCAGGCTGGTTCCACCTTCCAGCAGGGACTGGGAGCCTGTGCTCCTGAGCCCTGCTGATACCTCCAAGCAACACCCTGTAGATATCCAAGTGGTTATGTCGGTTTGGCCATCCTAAGACGGCCGGCCAAACCGACATGCGCACTTACTGTGCCCTGTGCCCACCACTCCTCCTGTTGCTGATGGCCTCGCCCTCAAGACTCGGCTGTGGCTCCGAAATAAAATAAAATGATAATAAAGCAGTTTTATTAATTGCTTTATTATAATTTTATTTTACATGCGTCTGCTGGTTCCAGCAGTGGAGCGATGCCCTTCCGCCATAACAGAGGAGTCGCCCCTGTATAACGGGACACATTTTGTAATAGCATCAATTCATTATTTTATCAATTTTACATTTGCTAGCACTGTCTGGGTCAAGGATTCTCTTATTAGTACCACTTTAACGTCAAAATACAGCAATAAACAACTGAAAGGTGTTCTGTTCACCTTTCGAGAGGCCTTACATTGCTGGTCAAGACACAATGCTGCATTTTTGTAACTTTTGATCCGTTTGAGTTAGAAACAGATTTGTTAAAGTCCGTAAATTATGCAGGAGATGCTAGATTTTGAGCCAAATGCAGCGAATCTATAATTATGCGGAAAATGTCGCAGCCGCAGAATCACATAATTCCAGTGGCTCTGACTATGGGTAACACGGTGTTCACAAGCCATGACTTCGGGCTGTGATGTAAACCTCACAGCCATTTGGAAAGTCACACCTGGAATTCCAACAGCATTTCAACCCCATACCAACTTCAGATTATACACCACACAGTTACCAGTAATATAATATAATGTTACTGACAAGTTTACCAGTACTGGGTGACTTAGGTGAGTTGCAAACTAGGGCATGCGTGCAGGAAGCAGAACTATTAGGGCATGAGAGAGCTACCACGTACCTTGTCCTTCCCTCTTCTTTTAGTATCTAACATTTCCTGCAGGCTCGATGCAGTTGCTCCCTCTCCGTGGTGATATCATTGGTGCTGCTCTAGGGACCATACCCGCAGCCCAGGGCCGTTTCTAGGTGTTTTGCCGCCCTAGGCGAGAATTGAAAAATGCCACCCCCTCCCTTTTACTACCATCACTCTCTCCCCCTGTCATCCCGGCTAGTTAATTTCATTTAAGTTAATTTATTCTTCAGCCCACCTCTCTTGGTTACCAAGTACTAGGGAGTGAATTCAACGAGTTAACATTTTCTAACTAGCAGCCTAGTCTGCAAAAATCTAACACTTGGACGTGATTCAATAATAATTTATCACCAAATACGCTCAAGACTGAAGGACGAACTTGGAACACACCCCAAAAGTCCAGTTATGAGAAAGCAACTGTACTAGAAAGTTCTGGCAGTCCCGAAGAAGGATCGCTTTTTAGGAGGCTAACGCCCCCGCCCGCACCCTGTAGGAGCGCTACGACTTTTATGGCGGCCGTGCTGGACATCGCCGCTTTAAGGGGCTCTTTCAGAGCGCTTTACAGCCATTCCCATTTGTCATTACAAAGGGTCATCGACAGCTAATTGGCGGAGGTGGTCTACACAGACTCTCTCCCAGCTACATTTATAGGAGCCACAGGTGTGGAGGCAGCGAAATTTGGGGCGTTTTAAAACTGAATGCAGTAGCTTTAGTATGAAAAAAAATGAAACTATTTATAGAAATGTCGTCTGCTATTGGCCAGGCTGTGTTTGCTAATGTGATTAATGCAGGTGGAGGCAATGGGGAAATAAAGCATGACCCTTCCCCGACTCTCCCAGAGCTCACTTGCTACCTACCCTGCCCCTAGCCCACGGCCACTTACCGACGCCAGCAATTGTGCACGAACTTGCAGTATCTTAGAATCCCTGTCACCGAGAATTATAGAGAACACAAGTGAGGTGCCAGTTCTCCTCACCACTGAAATGTAAATCGGTCGAAAATTCAGAAGATTTGATTATAAAAACAATCTTTCAAGAATAATGGGACCTGGCGAGAGGGTTAAAGATCCTGGCTGAAGTGCAACGCATTGAACCTCGGGGGACGGAAAACGTAAAGATCTACCATAGTGTGGTGGCAGAGAAAGTACAGAGAGTGCCAAGTAGTCAAACAAGCACCAAGGCGCCTGGATACGTGTGTGATCTGCTGCAAACCTCCCATATTTACCATTTTAAGTGGGAGAGTGCCTAATTAGAGCCAGTGGTTTCCTGTCCTCGGCACCAGCGCTTAATTGTCAGCCGGCTTTAGTGACAGTCCACTTTTCAAGTTTAAGATGAGCACAAGTGTTTTTAATACGTCAAAATACATTTAAAAAGGGCTTTACATTTTTATTTGGAGAGGGAGAGTACCGGCACTTCTCAAGAGCGACGTAATTCTTATAATTGGAGAGTACCGACATTTCTCAGAAACAAGCAGGTACTCCCTGTACTTCAATTTTTCCATTTCAAGCAATGCATAAAAATAGTCTGAATTGTGTCACTTGGAGGAGTGCGGTGGTGTGTTGGTACTGTCACTGGCAGCGCTGGCAGGGGCAATGGGTGGTGCAGGCTGCCGTGGCCTCCAGAAGAGTCCAGCACTTACTTTTTTTTTACAAATGAAGCACTGGCCGGGAGGTACAGACTTGGATAATTATGTTAATATGGCCTTTTAATACAGAAGAATTCGTTACACATCATTTAATCTCCGGCCTCTCATTCTGATTTGCACACTAAGTAACTAACTATGCACGGGTGTTCGGGAAGACGGAAGCTGTCGACGTCTACTCTAATGCCGGCACATCAGGTACCCCAAGGCTGGGAACATATGGGGGTAGAGGCGGCGGTCGCTATACAAAGTGAAGCCCGCTGTACAACACACACCGAGGTGGGGGACACAAGGGGTGGGGGTGACAGCTGTGGCCAATGATGCCTCCTCAGGTCGGGACACGCGCAGTGGAGCCGGCAGCTACCCCTACTGACGATAGCTGCGCAGACACTCTGGTGTGGGTGGCACGGGAGAGGGGACGATCGTGCTGCCTGCAGGTACGCTGAACTGTGTGACATAATAACGGTGAGGTGATACCTGCAGTGGCGTAGCAAGGCTCTCATGGGCCCCAGTGAAAGCTAGTAAAACAGGCACCTAAATTCCTCTTTAGGTTGTAAAAAACAGCAATAATTTAGGGTTCAGATCCCTCGCCCCGGCGCCAATGCACATGCTGCACCATACATTGATAGCTACGCCACTGGGTATCCGTCTACTCTCCAATGTTGTCCGCTGCATAGGAAACAAGGAGAGGAAGAGGTGCATGCAGTCCACAGTGATGTACGCTGCGCACCAGCCAACGCAAGCAGACCTGTTCGCGCCTCAGGGGATCTCCTCACCTGTAGTCTGGGTGTCCGGTGCGTCGCTGCCTTGGGGGGTGAGCGGTGCAGGTGACCACGAGGCGAGCACAGAGGTCCAACTCCGATCGGGTCGAGAGCGGGCACGCACGGCCCCCGGCCGTGGCGCCGAACGTGACATCACATTACGTCACGTCGAATTTTAGAAGGCGCTACCCAATGCGCTTCGAGGTCGAAGGCCATTCACTCAAGGGGCAGGGCCGTTTCTACCATTAGGCAAGACTAGGCGGCCGTTCACTCATGCTTTTTGCCGCCCTCCCCCTTTTGCCGCCCTAGGCGGCCGCCTAGTCTTGCCTTATGGTAGAAACGGCCCTGCCGCAGCCTCCTTCCTATTTGCGCAGTTATATGACTTCAAGATGCACGTCTTGTTCCTCTGCCACCCTGTGCTTCCAGAAGTCTACCTCTCTTTCCTAAGTTTCTTCTCTCGTCGAAATAGCCTACCTCTTACCTCACACCCCCCTCTTTCCTAAAAGAGGAAGCTGTGCAAGGCTGTACAATTGACAAACATCTGCTGAATTATATCGAACCTAAATCTAAGTGAGTGGATAGTTTGGCCTTCACACCTGCCATCTCCTTCCTCTCACACGACCGATAAACTCCACTACCTTCTTGCCATCACTCCTCTGCCTCTCCTCTCTACTCTCCACCCAGCTCTACAAAACGTGCTCCATCGCTGGAGACAACCAAGGATCTACAGGTTTCATGCGGTTAGCAGCATTTTACTTTTTCATCAGAGCCTATTCCGCTATAACCTCTCCATTGCTCCTTTTAGGCATCCATGCCTTGGACCAGCCCTACCTGTCCTTGCCTTCTATGTCCTATGTGTAAAGCAAAAAAGAACCCAAAGGTGCCTGTAGTGTTGCACTGGGCTAATGATCACGTGCACTCAGTGCGTATCCTCGCGCCTCTCATGCAATGAAGATACTTTGGGCCACCCCAGGGGCCTATGGCCTCTGTTCCCCGTAGCAAGGAAAGAAGAACTCCACAACTCAAGCCCCGACTGGCCACCAGCATAACAAGTGTCATATGTTCTAGGGAACTACTGTAATGACCCGAGTCCAGCGAGAGCGGAACCTGGGACCTGGCCCGAAAGGGCTGGCAAACATTGTATCACCCTCTGGCCAGGCGTGGGCAAAGGATATAAATAAAGTGGCGAAGATCGCTCGTGGTCTTCTGCCCATACTCACTATATGGTGTGTGCCTCAGTTATTTCCCCTCCTGACTTTAGGCCCTCCACTGACCGCAGCGGACACTGCAACACTGGCGACGAGGATGTTGGCCGCTCGACGCTACCTCTCACCCCGAGCGGCAGGCGCGGCTCTAATATCAAAGCAATTGCCGATGCGCAAGTAAGCCTGACAGAATCCCGCTGAGAGCATGGCGTCAGCCAGCCGTTCCTGCCTCCACCGTGAAGTCTCACCTGCGGACCTACTCTTGGCGCAGGGATCTCTGAGCGATAGGCCCGCCAGCACTCACCTATGCTGCAGGACTCAGCGGGCACTCCTAATCCTGCCGGTGGTGTCTGCGACTGCCCCCTTCAGTCGCGGCCGCACAGAGGGACCGGTGCACAGCGGTGCTACTGCAGGAGAACCCTGGAGGTACAGCGGCCCGCCCACACTAACACGCGGCCAGAAGCGAATGCACGCGCCCCTCCCGACAATGCTTGGAAGACTCCCACAGCGCCCCAAACAACAGCATATGCAGGAGCAGGGCACATCACGAAAGGGTAAGACTGTCAATTACTATGGCAGCAGCGCAATCATACAGGATAGGACTCATACCACACCCAAGGCCACAGCAAGCTTAGCACAGAGAGCGTGAAGGACCTGGAAGAAGAAAAAAAACAAAGGCAAATATAAATACAACGTAGAGGGAACACAAAAAGGGAAAATCAGCGTGGGGAAAAGACAACTGCAGTCATGACAGACAGCGCCGCGCGAGCAGGCCCACAACCCCCACAGCTGGCGCAACAAGCTGGCCACCCACACATCCAATCAGTCACACAGCGCACCCAGATCAACGCACTACCACCATTCAGCGAGCTTGTGGATTCCGCCACCTCCTCCCCTAGGTGGAAAATATGGATTGGCCGCCTAGATAACTATTTCACTGCGACACGGGAGACAGACAACACCATCAAAAGGTCCCTTCTACTGCACTTCGTGGGAGAAGAGATATATAAACTCTCTGCACATTTGCCGAACATCGAAGCTGCCAATGACTACGATGCAGCAGTCAGGGCCCTAAATGCGTACTACGACCCACAACTGAATCCGGACTATGAAAGATTCAAGCTCCGACAAGCGCCCCAAAGAGAAAGAGAGTCGATGGACACGTTCCACGCACGCCTGAGAGAACTGGCCAGCACGTGCACGGCTGATGATCAAAATAAGGAAGTGAGAGCGCAGGTCATACAAGGATGCCGAAGCAAGCCCCTTCGGACCCTCATCCTCCGCCAGCCCGAGATCCCGCTAGAAGACATCCTTGTCATGGCACAGTCCCATGACCTGTCGGATGCAAGAACAGCAGAGATGGACATCGCCATCACCCAGCAATCGGAAAAAGCCATCAGCATAAAAACGGAACAAGCAGATGCACTTCGTGTGCAAGGCAGAGGAAGCAGAGGAAGACTGCCAGCGAAAACCACACCTGGGTCACGGTGTGGGTACTGTGGGCAAGAAGAACATTCCCTAGAGGAATGCCCAGCACAAGGGCAGACATGTTCAAAATGCATCAACCTCAACCACTTTGCCATTGCATGGAGAGGTGGGCAAAGGAACAGAGGTGCATGAGGAAGGAGACCACCGTCAAAGTCCGTAAGACAACTGTCCCTCGAAGACCCAGAAAGCTCGAAGACAGCCAAAGCACAACTATGACAATGACATTGCCTAGAAGATTCGTCTACTGAGGATGAAAATGAATGTTATCTCATCTCATTTGCCAGTGACTTGAAACGCAGGAGGCGCCCGCAACTCACGTGCATCATAGAAATTGCAGGATCCCGTGTCACGGCGCTGATCGACACCGGCGCATCAGTGAACGTAATGGGCAGCCAACAATATAAGCAACTACAACCACGGCCCCAGCTAGCCCCATCTCATGTCAAGATTCTCACATACGGGAGCCAGACACCACTACCCCTGAAAGGCAAGATGACCATGCAGGTGAAGTCAGAAAGCCAAGAAATCACGACAACGTTCCACGTAGTCGATAGAGAAGCTGACATCCTAGTAGGGAGCCACACTGCGGAAGACCTAGGCTTACGGCTTAGTCACTTTTGCCCGCACGGTGAAGGCCCTACAAACGGACGAGATACTTGAGCTAATCCCACACCTTTTCACTGGACTGGGATGCATGAAAAGACTGCCGGTCAAGCTACACATCGACAAGGTAATAAAACCGGTAGCGCTACATCACAGGCGCATCCCGTTCCACTTGCGGCCGCTGGTCGAGCAAGAGCTCCACGATCTAGAACAACAAGGAGTAATTGAAAAGGTCACCGGCCCGACACCCTGGGTCTTGCCTATGGTAATACCAGAGAAGCCCAAACAACCCGGGAAGATAAGACTGTGTATAGACATGCACCTTCCCAACCAGGCGATCATGCGGATCTGAGCAGCTTCAAGTGAATGAATGGAGGATTAATGGAGTAAAATGAGTACAACGGGAAATAATGTGAAAAAGAAAAAAAGCAGAGGCACAATTGGCTGTGCCATTGGCTTTGGGGCAAAATGTCGCCCCAACAAGATGTTGTTTAGTTAAACACGTGCTGTTTGGGCTAGGCACGTCACCAGTGAGCACGCAACGTTGAATATGGAAGTCAAAACAGGAGGTTATAAATGTAAGAGACGGAGTGCAACCCGCATATATATGATGTTGATCAAGAGAGAGAGACATATAAAACCAACGGTAGATGACATCATAGCCGACTTGAACGGCTCCCGGTGGTTTTCTAAGCTGGACCTCAACGCAGGGTACCATCAGTTGAGGCTAGCAGAAGAGAGCCGGTACATAACAACCTTCTAGACTCACATGGGACTGCGCAGGTACAAGCGGCTGAACTTCTGGATTTCGTCCACCGCTGAAATATTCCAAGACACAGTTCAAGAAGTCCTGTCCGGCCTACAAGGAGTACTAAATGTCAGCTACGACATTTTAATCCACTCGTCAACCATCGAGGAGCACCACATCACCTCCGAGCGACCTTACGATGGCCATCAAATCACGGCGCAACCTTCCACAAGGACAAGTGTTCATTCTTTCAGAATTCAATCGAATTCTTTGGGTACGTCTTTAGTCAGGATGGAGTACAGGTGGATGCACGAAAATCACATGCCATACAGCAAGCACCAGCGCCAACCACGGTATCGGAAGTACGAAGCTTCCTAGGGATGGCCACGTACTGCAGGCGATTTATGCCCAACCTAACCATGATAGCTGAACCCCTGCGAGCATTCACAAAAAAAAAATGCTGCATGGAAATAGGGCCGAAAAGAGAAAGAAGCATTTCGGAAAGTCAAAGAGGCGCTGCTCGGTAAGACAACTATGGCGTACATCGACGCCACCCGAGCCACAGAACTATTGGTAGACGCCAGCCCCATAGGTCTTGGGGCGGTCATCATGCAAGAAGTGGAACCAGGCAAATGGGCGCCCCTCGCATTCGTGAGCAAAGCTCTCACACCCACCGAAGCGCGATACTCCCAGATCGAACGAGAAGCGCTGGTGATTATATGGGCATGCAACCATTTCCATCTTTACATCAGCGGGCATCCATTTTGGGTAGTAACTGATCATCAACCACTGGTCCCGCTATTCCGAGGCACGGCCCGCACCCGCCACCGGGGATCGAACGATGGGCAATACAGCTGCAACACTACCAAATGGATCTTGTGTACCGACCTGGATCAAAAAACCCTGCGGAATACCTCTCCCGGCACCCACCAGACCCAAGAGAAGAAGACACCGACAGCGAGGCAAAGACGGAAGAATATGTCGACATGGTCTCCAAATGGTCATGCCCCCGTGCTCTCACCACCGAGGAGATCAAGCTAGCAACCAAAGACGACCCTGTCCTGGCCAAAGTGAGGGACTTCCTACAGAAAGGCTCATGGGAGAACTTCCTGCGCGACGCCAATAACTGGTGCGGGCCAGACAAGGAACGTCTCGGGAAACCATGGAGGGTGGGGGATGAATTAAGCTCGGCAGCTGAAGGTCTAGTGCTAAGTGGCTCCCGAATCGTGATCCCGTTGAGTCTCCAAGAGAGAGTGACAACCCTCGCCCACGAGGGTCACCAAGGAACGGTGAGGATGAAATCACACATGAGGGAGAAGGTGTGGTTCCCAGGGCTAGAAGCAGCAGTAGACACCCTAGTACAGAACTGTCGCTCCTGCCAACTCACAAGTAGCCAAGAACCGCCGGCACCTGTAATAACAGAGGAACCCGCCCTTACACCGTGGTCTCGAGTTAGCCTCGATTTTGGGAGCTTCCCGGATGGGAGAGTGACTGCAGTACTCATCGACAGCTACTCCAAATACCCAATAGTCAAAGTATTAGACTCCACGTCATTCGCACACATATTACCAGCACTAGAAAGAACATTTGCGTTGTTCTGCCTGCCACATGAGCTGAAGACAGACAATGGGCCCCCATTCCAAGGAGGAGAGTTTAAGGACCTGCTCACGGCGCTGGGCATACGCCACCATTGGATCACCCCTCAATGGCCGCAAGCCAATGGCAAAGCAGAGCGCTTCATACGTACGCTGAACAAGATCCTGCGCATCGCTGTGGCAGAACAAGCCAACCCAGAAACAGCGCTACAATGGTTCCTGTGCGAATACCGCAGCACCCCTCATTGCACGACCCAAAGGTCCTCCTGGTCCTTAATGCTTGCTGGACACAGACGAGACACCATCCCTGAAGCTGGACCCCACCACCATATGAGCCAGCCAACACTCAAACTTGATGGACCCAGAACAACGAGCGAGCCAGCCGACGGAGAGGAGCTAAACCTCGAATCATTGCGCCGGGGAGTTTGGTTCTAATTCAGAACCGCCGTGCAGGAGGAAAGTTCAGGACGACCTACGAGCCAGGGGCCTGGACTGTACTGCGAGCAAATGGAACCGCTATAACCGCCAAAACGTGGAAGCAAAGTGGTCACCAGGAACGTATCCTTGTTCCAGAAGGTCAAACAATTGGAGCAAGGGAGCATTAGTCCCAAAGACACAGAGACAGAAGGTCATTGCTGCCAGTTATCATGCTGCTCGTTACGATTACGCCATACAAATTATGCAGTATATTGCAAATATACCTTCTTGTACCGCCCAGGAGTGTATTCTGTGATTCGCTTGTTGCTCAAGTATTTATCTAAACCATGGATACTATAGTCTCACGTCTGATAAACTCAAGATTTTAATATTGATGTGATATTATTGCACATTACTTTGATATATGTTTGAAGTCACTATCAGGATAATACGGACATCGTATAATTGTTGTTCCAAAATTCCTATATTCATTTGACTCTTAGCCCTGAAGAAGTTCCTTTGTCAATAAGGAACGAAACGCGTTGGCTGATTGCCGGTTTTAACGAAATTAAGAATAAAGAAGAATGATGGAATATATTTGGTTGCATTGATTTACTTCTCCTTTGAGTGCACCTTCCTTATTTGTGAACTTCTTGAATTTGTAGCATCTATCAACGGCGGATGCTGGGAGTAGTTGCACCTAATCTGATGACACTAACTTAGGAATTTAAGTGCTTAACCTTGGTCTGTCGTTGTTTGCTTTTTTGTTTGTGTAAAACAGAGACAGAAGATGCCTGGGCTGAAGAGACCTCCCCTCCCAGCCCGAGGGAGTCAAGCCTGGCAGATCCTCCCAGACCATCAACCATGGCTGAAGAAAACGAGGAGTCGACTGTCCCATTCCTTCCAGGCCCCAGCACAGGTCATCGATCCAACCAACGGCGTTACAACCTGAGGCCGAACCCAACACCCAGTCAGAGACTTAGAGACTTTGTTTGTTAATATTTTGTTAATGCACTTTTGGATACTGATTTGGAAAGGGATGTAATGACCCGAGTCCCGTGGGAGCGGAACCCGGCCCGGAAGGGCCTGCAAACATTTTATCACCCTCTGGCCAGGCGTGGCAAGAGGATATAAATAAAGAGGCGAAGACCACTCGTGGTCTTCCGCCTGTACTCACTATATGGTGTGTGCCTCAGTTATTTCCCCTCCCGACTTTAGGCCCTTCACTGACCGCAGCGGACACTGCAGCAAACTACCATCACTCTGGCACTTCGGGGTGCTGGCTCGGGAGGGCCTCGTGTGCAGGGGAAGGCACAGCAGGAGTTGTAAGGTCGAACAGTGCCAGAGAACACGACATGCATCAGTGGATGATGTGGGAACAGTGTCAGAGAGCGCAACATGTATCACGACATGTGGGAACATTGTCAGAGAGCACCGCATGCATTAGACCATGACGGAACGATGGCAGAAAGCACAACATGCATTAAGCATGAGGTGGGAACTGTGCCAGAGAGCACAGCACGCATCAGTGAATGATGAGGGAACGATGGCAGACGGCACAACATGCATCAGGGCATGATGTGGGATCTGTGCCAGAAAGCACAAACCCATCACAGCATGTGGGAACATTGTCAGAGAGCAGGCATTCATCGGAGCATGATGTGGGACAGGAAGCACAACATGCATCACAGCATGATGATAGAGCACACCATGCATCATGGCATGATGTGGGAGCGATGCAAATCCCAGAATGTGGATTGAAGCATTAGTCGGAAATAATGAGGGGAGGACACATTATGCATCAGGGCATGCTCTGGAGCATTCAGCGGGAACAGTGGCAGAGAGCACAGAATGCAGCATGGCATGAGGGGTGAGGGGCGTTGTTATCCATAGAACAGCAGGTGAGGTGGCATTTTTACCTCAGTTAGCGGTTGTTTTTTTATTATAATACCAGGTGATGGGGGCCTTACATTAAGGCAGATAAGGCCATTACTACACCAATGTGAGGGATGAATGTTGTCAGAGAACACAGCATGCATATAGCTTTTCTTTTGCAGTTTTAAATAGGGCAACTCGACCCGAAGGTATTGGAGTGCTTTACATGAGCGCCAGTTACATTACACAAGGACACATTCATTTTTGTTTTGTATTTTTGTTTTGTAGGCAGGGAAAGATTAAGTGATTTACCCAGAATCACAGGATGTTGAGCCGATGCTGAGACTCGAACCTGGATTCACCAGTTTCAAAGTCGGCAGCTCTGGTTGTTATGCTACAGCTTTCTACACATCAATGCCTGAGGCAGAGAAAGATGAGGGACAACAAGTGCAACATGCATTAGAGCATGTGGACGGAGATAGGAACCACAATATGTTATTATTATTATTTTTTTATTAACTGTACAATTAATTAAAAATATTACAGTAAAAGACATCAAAACGAGCTGGTAAAAGAATGATCACAGTAAAAATGTAAAAGCATTCGGATAAAATTTGGTTGATGTACCACCCCCCCTCACCGCGGCGCCCACTCAATCTGCTGGCGCCAGTGTTCCTTGTCATGAGTCCTTGCACAAAGTTTCTGAGGCACCTGAGTAAGCCTTGGTAATTTTCTACTTCAGCAACCACAATATGTCGGAGGCTACAATACGCATCAGATCACGAGGTGAACTTTGTCATTCCAGTTCTAGTGCAATCATTACCTGCTTACGTCCTGCTGGAATATAAACATTGAAACTATCTATGGGGCTGATTATGAGTTTGGCGCACTTGTGCCGGCTCTCCGCAGGCACAGCTGCACCAAACCCACAGAAGGACCGCCCGCCGTATTACGAGTTGAACTCATGTATGGCATTCGGTCTTTCGCCATTCCCATGGCTGTGCCTGAAACAGGCACTGCAATGGGAATGGCAAAAAAGATCCAGCACGGCATGGATGGTGAAATCCATGCTGTGCTGGAACTCTGGGGGAATACAGACAGGGGGGCACATGTTGTGCCCCCCTGAATGTATCCCCATGGTGGAGGGGTCATGGGGCCCAGTAGGCCCCCCCTGTTCTTCAGCCGCCAGCCTTTTCATGGCGGGGATCCCGCCATGAAATGGCTGGTGGTGGCGGAACTTGTAATATGCTCAGCGGGACTGCGCCAGTCCCGCTGAGCATCTTTACATTGTGGCACAGCTGCGCCACCGCCAGGGAGCAACGGTTCCCTGGCACAACCGGTGGTCCTATGTTGCAACGACTTTCAAAGTCGTAATGCAGCAGACAGTTAACCGCCATCGCGAGTCTGGCAGACAGAAGACCACCAGACTCGAAATCAGGCCCTATGATCTTTGGCGACGGTTCAATTCCAGTCAGCCTGACGTTACTGGGCTAGCCGGGCAGCTCGTTGATAACATTTCTACTGCCCATAATTCATCAAAATAACTCTTTCAAATATAGAAGTCGCTTATGGACCCCAGTAATGTGTTGTTACGTCCTTATATATCGCAGGCAAAATGTAATGAACTTGCTGTCTTTTTCTTCAGAAAGGTCGCTGACATACATGCCTCTTTCAGTGTTTCCACAGAGGTGGAATGGCCTACCGTTTCTGCCCCCACCTTTGAATTCTCCTTGGCATCCTTTAATCCCATGCTGACCCTCTACTGCCAGGAAGTTTGAAAAAGATTAGCTCCACCCTATTCCCAGTCCTGGTTAATTTGCTGAACACCTTCATGTCAAATGGTGTGGTCCTCCTAGCTTGTAAACATGTCATGGAAGTTCCGCTGCTAAAAAGTCTAACATGGAGGGATCTGAGTAGATGAACAAATGCCCAGTTTTGCTTTTGCCCATCTGTGTGAAGATCTTCGAAAAATACATCAATAACAAACTGTCAGAGCATTTAGAATCTCATAAACAGCTCCACACATCTCAATCAGGTTTCCATCCTGGTCAGATTATGGACTCCGCTCTTATAGGAGTGACCGAGAATCTCCGATCAATTCTGGACACAGGGGAAACTGCAGCCCTAATCCTTTTGGAATTGAGTGCAGCGTTTGACACTGTCTTCCACCCAGTGCTCCTTCGAATGATAGCAGAAAGCAGTATCCAGAACACGACTTTGCTATTGTTTCACTCTTTCTTGCAAGATCGCGTTTCAAGTTGTCTCAAAACCTTATGAGTCTACTGCGCAAACGCTTCCATACGGCGTCTCACAAGGCTCCTCTTTGAGCCCCACATTGTTTAATGTTTATGTCCACCATCTAGCTGACATACTGGAGGCTTATGATTTGATTTCTTATGCTGATGAAATGCAGATTATTGTGTTGCTACATACAAAGGATGACACCAAGTTGCCCAACCTCAGCTCTTGTTTGGTAGAGGTAGCAAGATGGATGGAGAAAAACTGTAAGTTCTACTGGTTGGCAGTCAGCGTAATTTTTGGGGCCCGCATTGGTGGTCGGAAGAACTTGGGCCCCTCCCTAATCCAACCAGTTGGTTACAAATCTGGGCTTCTGGCTGGATAAAAAGCGTACAACGGACTGACAAAGAAATAAGGTGGCAGCTAGTTGGTTTAGCCTACTGAGATGCCCGAGGAAAATCTTATGGCTACTACCCGAAGGATGATTGTGCATGCCTTGATTATTTCCAGATTAGACTTCGGTAGCACACTTTACTTAAGGGCTGCTAAATCATCTGTGAAAAGGCTACAGACGATTCAGAATGGCACAGCTCACCTCCCATGCCACATTCCGAAGTATGCCTCAATTTTTTGTAATCTTCGGAATATCCATTGGCATACCATTGACAAGCATATTAAGTTCAAAGTTTTGTGATATATTTGCAAAGCCATGACTCAGTCTGGACCTATATGCCTAAGGATTCTTATCTAGCTGTGATTCCCTGTGTCAAACTGGCTAGACAAGGAAGGCCCTTCTGAGACCCAGTACATGGAAGTCTCTCCCACCAATGTTGAGTTTATGTACCTCCTTTGGGAAGTTCAGAAAGCTTCTGAAAGCATGGCTATTATAAACTCCTTCCTTATGCTCCAGCTGTTATGATAGTGCTGTGAAGCCCTGGTGGGGAACCCATGCACTTTACAAATCAGACAAATATAAACATAACATAAGATCCTCAAAGGAGCGCTAGGTAAGGGATGCTGTTGTGTTTGGCAGAGGAGATCTATAGTGTTAGACCTCCCATGGGTCACCTTTATGTACTTTACTAGCTGTTATTAACCAATCTATGTAGCCATCCAAGGCCACCACTGTTTGTGCTACGTCTCCTGATAGTAGCAAATGTTGAGCTACTTAATAAAATCACTAGTCTTAGTGTTCAGACCAGCAATCAGTGTTTAATTTGAGCTGGTGGTTTCCGGTACGCGGCACCAGCCCTTAATTGACAACACCAGCACTTATGACAGTCGGCCACATGGTGCCGCTGTTTGTCTAATTTAGAAATGATCACAACAGTTGTTTACTACTTACAAATACATAAAAAATGACTGAAACCTGCCCTGGCAGGGGAATGGGTGGTGTAAACTGCAGCAGCCTCCTGACACGGGCCCTGGTACTTATTTTTTGTTCAAATTAAGCACTGCCAGCAATATTCCAGGAGAGAACAGACAGCTGATTTTACTTTCCCTCCCTCTGTTAAATCGTATATGTCTTTTCTCACTGGGGACGGGGCAATTAGATGGCTAAAAGAAGGTGGTAGCATTATTGTAATTTTACTTCCCACTGTACTATCCAAGATCAAACCAAGCCCAAGGTGTCTCAGGTGGATGGTCATCAAGGAGTCACCAGTAGTTCTCAGAGATCATACTTCCACCATTCTCATGTTTCCTTTTTATAAACAATTTTCTAGCTTCCTCTCCAAGGTTCCCAGCAAAACTATAGGACCTTTCAGGGTGGTGTATCAATGTTTTGGCCTCTTTTTCTTATCCATTCATGGGGTTGATCTTGCCAAGAGTTTTGTTGGTTGAAGAGATCCCTTGAAGAAGACTTGCTGGGAGTTAAAGTCTACTCCTTTGATGTGTAAATGGCCAGTGTTGTACATGACAAGGTTACAGATGCTACTAGACCTAAAGTCTACTTTGGTTATTTGAGGCTTTGTCATATCCCTCGTAATTGTTAATGGGTTCCCACAAGGGGCGTAACGAAGGCCCCAGAAGCCGGCAGGGTGGCAACCCATTCAGGACCCCCATTTAGTGAGATATGGGAGGCTCAGGGGCCTCTCAGCACATTCTGTAGGAGGGACCATCATTGTGCATTACCCCACTGGTACGGCCCAATTCACATAGAAAACTTGTTCATCTACACCCATACATGTACTCTTACAAATGGGTGTTGACTTATAAGTTTTGTCAGGCATTATGGGTACTCCTTTGAAAATCATGTGACTTAGGATACTTTTTTTTCCTTTTTTTTCCACTCAGGTGAAAATATTTTTTCCATTGACAATTCCCTTTTCCCTTCCCACCCAGCAAAGGCATTAACTCCAACCACTGACTGGCCTAATCCTATAACCATTTCCAAAGTGGGAAAGCATCGGAGAGGATTTGGGGAGTCCTCAAAAGGTGACATTTTGTGGCAGTTCATAAACGTAAAAGGCAACCCAAGCCTTAATTTGCCCACTCCCCAACCCCAGGCATACAATTTACTCGAGAATAATATTAAGCAACCATGGGGTAAATGGATCTATGCCTAGAAGGTCATCATGTTTGAAAGTATTACAGGTCCAGCGTTTTCAATCGATCATTGGGGTTTAATTTTAATTGCATCAATGGGTATTCTGTTTGCTTGAGAGGTATTGGAAAATGTGTTACAATAATATTATGCAGGTCACCTTCTTGACTACCCACAACTCTTTCTGAGAAAAGGGTGTAATATACGTCCAGGAGTCGTGGCCTAGTAACTTTTCAATGTGACACAATGAGAATTAAGATTTACCAGAGTTGTCAGTTAAGAACTGCAGCTTTAAGCATTCAGTACTAGAGAGGGAGGCCATTGAGAGATAGACGGAAGACAAAAGGAGCTTTGTGGCATTTGTGTCTCCTGCTTAGCAGGTGTGCCATCATATACGAGAAACCAAGCTGATGGTTTCTGATGGCTTAAGGTTCACAGCTGCACAGGCTGATGTTTTCATCTTAAAACAAGCTCCAGCCTCTGATGCGGCTTTAGCACTAGAGTGGGTCCCTGCTTCCGCCCCGGGGGGGACTGGTGAGTGCACGTTGCCCCAGGCAGACAGGTGAGTGCCACTGCGATCGGAGGAGCGTGCAGCTCTGGGTTTCACAGAGGCTTTTACTCTAGTGCAGCCACAGGGAGATTACGAGGGCTGAACAAACAGGAAGTGCAGTGCAGCCCAGGTGCACACTGGAGAGCAAGAGCACTAGAATGTTGAACTTTGTCGACATCAAGAGAGCAGCCTCCCAAAGAAATTCAGTGGATGAAATAGAGTACTTAAGCCTTGGGACACTGATAATCGCAAACACACGGAACAACAAGAAATAGTGTGAAACAGCCAATAGAAACGGAGGAAAAGTAAGTGGCAAACACACGAACCAATAAAAAGTAAGAGCGGAAAGTAAGCCCCTTTTAAGATTTATATTGAACACAATAGATTTCACAAGCACAGGCAAACCCTAATAAAAAGGAAAAACAATGAAAATCTTGATGTTGTTGAAAAACTTGAATCCCTAAGAAGTTCTTTCACCATTACAGTGTGGTCATGATAAGAAGCCTGTGCCACGTTTTTGTACAACTCTTCACACACTAAAATACAAACAAACAACTTTTGCCGGATTGCTACGTTTATTTGCAAACACATGTCATAAAATCTATCTCACCCATTTCCGCTACAACCCACTCACCTACTGTGACACGAATGAAGCATTCCTCCCAACCTCACGTATAACACCCACTGCTTCCCACACAGGTCACACTAAAAGTCCACAATCAACCAATGGCAGGCAAGAACCAGGGTAGATTTTAGTTGATACTCTGTTTTCGAGAGTCTGTGCAGAAAGATTCTTCGGCATGTACCATTTCCAATCAGACCTTAAGAAACTTGCAACTCTTCTGTTTTCTAGTGTCTATCTGTCATTTCGGGGGGTGCGGGGAGGGGTTATATGACATGTTTGAGATGTGTTTGCCAGTTTGGTCCTTCCGTAATTGGGTCTGTTCCCACACATATCCCTAAGAATAGACAGTTTATTCCTGTAAAAGTAGTATGTGGGTAGCAACTCAATTGACATGCACGTGTAGGCAAGGAATTGTGGCCTTCAATTAACCTTTGTTTATATGAACACGTTTGTGACAAAAGCTCGCTGTTCCTGTTAGGGCGTACCCTGCACTGTACAAATAAATAATAAACCCTCGCTGAAGTAAAGAAGTGTCACTTGCTGCGTAAACAGCGGAAGGAGTCGTTATCTGCTACTAAATCGAGAACGCTTACTTTTCTGTCAGGCCACTTATTCACTCAAACACTGCGCTTGTTTCTACCACAGAGACAGTGCGCAGCAATAATGCGAAGCCTATTAACTACGCAGCAATGATGTGAGAACGAGACTGGGTGAAGCCTTTCACGTTTGCAATTAGTCAATTGATTAAAGGAGCGTGCTGGCCTGTTAGAAAGCATCTCTTTAACCAACCCAGGCTATGCTCAAAGAGATGATCAAATGAAGATATTTTGGTAGAAAATGGATTGATCATTAATTTTAATACCTCATTATCATTTTATGTAGCCAGGGGTAGGTAAGTAATTTGAAAGCAATGCTGATTCCATTAGGCAGTGACTCATCGTTACACAAAATAAAAATAAACGTCTTCTGCTGAGGTGAATACCTGCACTTGCAGTGGTTTCGCGCCGACTCCCCTCAGGAATGCGCAGCTCTTGAAATTATGACACTTAGAAATGTGGCAATGTCTCCTGTCGAGTAATGTCCTGACTCCTTATCCCATGAACGCTCAAAAATATCACGCAACACACCAATGCCTTCGCACGTTGGCTTCTAAAAGGCAGATTGCTGTTTAATAATCCTGAAGTTTGACCAGGAGGCAAGAGTGGCTTCCATTTTCACTTGCTCATTACAGGACCCTAAACAGGCTGATTTTTCATCATCGGCTTCTGTTGATCTGGTTAAGACAGTAAATGTTGATATGAAGTAGCGAATAATGTATGTATTCAGTAGTTAACACATTCAATTGCTGAAGTATTTGCTAAAATGATTTTAGACGATACGATATACTGTATGACAAAAGTCATATTTGATTCATGTTCAATCCGTTAACAGAATTATGGCTCCGTGGTAAAAAGTCCTAAGGTTACTCCTCATTTCTCATGCGTTCACCCGTATTCTCAGTGACGCTGTGAACTGATTGGTTGCTCCTGACACTAGGTATGCCTTACATATGCATCCAGTGCTTCAAAGCCCACCTCCAAGGGGAGGCTGGTAGGGGTACAGAATGACCCCGCTTTATGCCTTACATACCAGTGCTTCAAAGCCCACTTCCAAGGGAAGGCTGGTAGGGGTACAGAATGACCCCGCTTTATGCCTTACATATGCATCCAGTGCTTCAAAGCCCACCTCCCAGGGGAGGCTGGTAGGGGTACAGAATGACCCCGCTTTATGCCTTACATATGCATCCAGTGCTTCAAAGCCCACCTCCCAGGGGAGGCTGGTAGGGGTACAGAATGACCCGGCTTTATGCCTTATATATGCATCCAGTGCTTCAAAGCCCACCTCCAAGGGAGGCTGGTAGCGGTACAGAATGACCCCGCTTTATGCCTTACATACCAGTGCTTCAAAGCCCACTTCCAATGGGAGGCTGGTAGGGGTACAGAATGACCCCGCTTTATGCCTTACATATGCATCCAGTGCTTCAAAGCCCACCTCCCAGGGGAGGCTGGTAGGGGTACAGAATGACCCCGCTTTATGCCTTACATATGCATCCAGTGCTTCAAAGCCCACCTCCCAGGGGAGGCTGGTAGGGGTACAGAATGACCCCGCTTTATGCCTTATATATGCATCCAGTGCTTCAAAGCCCACCTCCAAGGGGAGGCTGGTAGGGGTAGAGAATGACCCCGCTTTATGCCTTACATACCAGTGCTTCAAAGCCCACTTCCAAAGGGAGGCTGGTAGGGGTACAGAATGACCCCGCTTTATGCCTTACATATGCATCCAGTGCTTCAAAGCCCACCTCCCAGGGGAGGCTGGTAGGGGTACAGAATGACCCCGCTTTATGCCTTACATATGCATCCAGTGCTTCAAAGCCCACCTCCCAGGGGAGGCTGGTAGGGGTACAGAATGACCCCGCTTTATGCCTTATATATGCATCCAGTGCTTCAAAGCCCACCTCCAAGGGGAGGCTGGTAGGGGTACAGAATGACCCCACTTTATGCCTTACATACCAGTGCTTCAAAGCCCACTTCCAAGGGGAGGCTGGTAGGGGTACAGAATGACCCCGCTTTATGCCTTACATATGCATCCAGTGCTTCAAAGCCCACCTCCCAGGGGAGGCTGGTAGGGGTACAGAATGACCCCGCTTTATGCCTTACATATGCATCCAGTGCTTCAAAGCCCACCTCCCAGGGGAGGCTGGTAGGGGTACAGAATGACCCCGCTTTATGCCTTACATATGCATTCAGTGCTTCAAAGCCCACCTCCAAGGGGAGGCTGGTAGCGGTACAGAATGACCCCGCTTTATGCCTTACATACCAGTGCTTCAAAGCCCACTTCCAAGGGGAGGCTGGTAGGGGTACAGAATGACCCCGCTTTATGCCTTACATATGCATCCAGTGCTTCAAAGCCCACCTCCCAGGGGAGGCTGGTAGGGGTACAGAATGACCCGCTTTATGCCTTACATATGCATCCCGTGCTTCAAAGCCCACCTCCAAGGGGAGGCTGGTAGGGGTACAGAATGACCCCGCTTTATGCCTTACATATGCATCCAGTGCTTCAAAGGCCACCTCCAAGGGGAGGCTGGTAGGGGTACAGAATGACCCCGCTTTATGCCTTACATACCAGTGCTTCAAAGCCCACTTCCAAGGGGAGGCTGGTAGGGGTACAGAATGACCCCGCTTTATGCCTTACATATGTATCCAGTGCTTCAAAGCCCACCTCCCAGGGAGGCTGGTAGGGGTACAGAATGACCCCGCTTTATGCCTTACATAGGCATCCAGTGCTTCAAAGCCCACCTCCAAGGGGAGGCTGGTAGGGGTACAGAATGACCCCGCTTTATGCCTTACATATGCATCCAGTGCTTCAAAGCCCACCTCCAAGGGGAGGCTGGTAGGGGTACAGAATGGCCCCCACTTCACCATTCTAGCTCCTATAGCTCAGTGGCACAGTTAAACAACTTTGTAAGCAAGTCTGTGTTTGACTTAGATAACGATATAAATTGCGTTACGTTTTCTAATCTTTCTTAACAGCACAAAAATGTCCTAGTAGCCCTAAGAGATTTTGCCTAGGTTCCGGTCGTCGAATAGAATTTTTCCAAAGCTGAGAATTGTTTAAACTAATCAGCAAGTAGTCTTACGATCTTTACATAAATCTCTTAAGCTACTTCATGCACATATTTAAAATAATGAATCATCTGTATACACAACTTTCCAGTTTAGTTTCCACTTCATTAAGCTGAGCAAACTCAGTAGGGCAGTATGCAAAGCCAGCAAGTCTGACTTTATTGTGTTGATGCATGCAAACGAGTGCAAGCACAAATACGCACAGACTATTTGCGCTGTGTCTTGTGCAGCCTGTCTCCTTGTTCTGTGCCCTATTTTGCATACCCCAAGTTTGGAGTTCCAAATGGCAATAAAACTGCAAACTTGGAGAGTAAAAAACAATTGCACTGCAGGCTTGAGGAATAAAAAACAGAGTATGTTAGGTCTGAAAGGTGTGTCTCAGTATGATTCCACATTTGGTTAACGAACCTTGGATGAACATTAGCATAGGGCGGATTTAGCAGCACGGATCACATGTATACACAAAATCAAATCTAGGGGCGAAATTATCCCAGGCAAAACATCTTCAGGATTGTGAAGACACCATTAGGTTCAAAAACACACTTAAGAGATAAATCACAGAAACTGTAAAAGGTGATAATGTCCACTTCCAAGTGGAGTCCAACAATATATTTGTGGATTTCTATAAACAGCTTTATGCCCAGCCCCCTCACACAGACAGTGGCGTAACATAGGCCCCGCAGCCCCTGGGGGGTGGGGAGGATCTCCAGGGGGCCCTCTCAGCACAGTACCCTTGCCTGAGAGCTCTTGACTGAGTCCAGAGGGGGTGGGTGGAGGGGTCCATGTACTTTTCAGGGGGGGGGGGGCTCAAGTTTCGTTACACCACTGCACACAGGTGGTGCACTAATAAGTCATTATCAGGATTTGGTGATTCTGGTGGGATAAGATTGCTGCCTGACTGGGCTGAGTAAGAGTTAAATCAAATTAAGATGCACCAACCCATTTATGAGCTAAACCACCCTTTCGTGCAAGCAGCATTGGTGTAGTATAACATTTAGTTGCAAAAGAAAAACAAGCCAAATACCCACTAGAAAAAGCCCAAAGAGCCAAAAATAAGAAACTCACAATAAGTGCAATGCTCCATGAATAGGAACTCAAAACAAGCGCAATTCTACTAAAGAAAACAGCTGTGCTCTCTGGTAACATCTAAATGATGGCAATGCTTGGTTGGAGTAAATTTCAAACCATTTCCAGGATGGAGAGGGTCAGATTTCAGATTGTGAACGCCCACAAACATACACGGTTGTGGGTGTACACAACCTTAGTTACAGCTTAGTTACAGCTTGTAGCACCAATTCCCCTTCTGTGTGGCTTACTGCTGCAGATTTCTCTGCACTCCTAGTTGAAAATTCCTGGCACGTATAACTAAAGTATTTTTGACCATAAATATATGGCCATAGAACTGCATTAAAGTGGATCATTTCAGAGGACCTGGTGAACCATCTGATCTAGCTAATAGAAATCCCATCCTTTGACTGGAGCATATAACAACTGTAAGCAGGAAATACGGTGTAGCTAAATTTACGTGCAAAGCTATTAAAAAAGTCAGTGGTGGCTGGTGGATTTTCAAAGTGGTGGCGTAAATGTTATGCCCCAGTATGATGAGCGAACGAGGCTGAAGTGCAAAAGGAGGCTGGGAGGGGAATGGGAAGGCATTAAATGGGGGCTCCCGCAAGAATAATTTGAACAAAATGGATTTAAATGGCGGATTTTACACCACATATTTACTGCAAATTGTTGAAAAAAGAGATCCAAATATAGCATTTTAAAGCACAAGTGTAAAGAAAACATTATAAACAACTCTAAAATGTGCCCAATTCTCAAACAGGTCTTCTTGCAAAATGACCCCCGAGCTAAGCGCATCCAACCAACGGAAATACGCTACAACATGAACATTAACTTGTTGAGCAATCTGGCAGGGAAATTCGAAATGCAAGCTTTACTCAGATGTGCCGAGTGCACATCACCCCATTTACTAATCTTGGTGTGATTTGAAAATGTGAAATGCAGCTCACCTATACTTCTTTGGAGCAGGTGCATTATCCCGTTGAGCAATCCTACTGGGATTCGTACAGATCACATGTACGCTACATATTGATCTCTGCGTAAGGCATGTTATTCTGCAGGTTACACTCACATCTATGAGAAAGCAGAGCCTGGAATAACCCTGCTATATGTGAAGAGCCAGACGGGGGGGCGCATGGAGGGGGCTTGGAGGGACCAGCTGCTCATCTCAGGGGTGCTTTTCTGCTTTAGAGGCCTTATCTGATGCGAAAGGGGAGGGTAGGTATCCCCGCCAGGAGAAGGCAAAGGAACCAAAGCAGGCAGACATCGCATATGCAAGAATAGGAGGCTGAAATGTGTGGCGCTGCAGAGGTGAGAATGATGGCAGGATAAGAGGCAGAGCATGGGAGGTATGAAAAGGGATAAGCCATTGAAAGATGTAAGTACGGACATTGTGGCGGTAGGAATGAGGATTAAAGGCAGAGCACCTTCGACGCATAATAACAAGAAATTTGCAATGCAATAGGTCTCGCATTTGCGAGAGTTTGAGCTATTGGCATTGTAAATCACAAAGCCTTTTATTTATGTCTTTTGAAAACCTGCACGTAAACACCCACTTTGTGCTTATAGTCTTACTTACGAGAAGCAGGGCTGGCAGTAACTATGCCTCTTTTGCTGCCAGCCTTGCTTCTTCTAAGGAAGGACTAGAAGTACAAAGTGCGTATTTACGCACTGCTTGCAGGTTTTTTAAAACACAAATAAAAAAGGCATTGTCATTTACAATGCCCATAGCTCAAACTCTCGCAAATGCAAGACCTATTGCATTGCAAATGTTTTTTTTTGTTTTTTTAGTGTACACACACATAGTACCCAACTGCCTCGAATAGTGCTGTGTATTTGTGTATATGCTGTAGGCCTAAATATAATCTGAGCACCTATCCCGCACATCTCTTTCTCCATCATTCTGCTTGGCGTTGCATCCTAAGACAAGCGCACCTCTCAGGTCACTCAGAAATGACATATGATCTCACATAGGATCACAACAATTACAATACTCTGTTAGCCATGCCCCCCCCCCTCCGTGTTGCATGCTACCTTTCAGAATGTGTGCTTTTGTGCTCCCACATAGACTTATGAAGCTCTATATAAATGCTACAACACAAAATTAATTGAATTACAGCTTACCCTGATTCAATCATAGCGGCCTCAAAGTCCTGCCCAATTTCCATCCCACACTGTAGTGACTACTAAAACACACTGATCATGCCAGGCAAAAAAGGCAAATGTGTGTCTGGCAGAGTTGGACCATTCTTAGTAAGAGTAGAGGTGTGTGATGTAGGTTCCAAGGTGGTAGAGGTGTGTAAAGAGTGTTCCACTGTATGATAGATGTATGATGTAGGCTCCATGGTGGTAGATGCGTAATGGGGGTTGTAGTAGCTGCGCAGGTGATGGCAAGTGGTCCACGAAGACAGATGAAGTGTAAGAGAGGTGCAGATGATGGTAGGTCCATGGTGGCAGGGTGGGCTGTACAGGCTTGGGGTGCATAGCGCAGGGTGTACAGTGCTGCAGTACAGTTGGGTGGGGGTAATCTGCAGATTACCAACCCACCTTACGCCAACCTGGTACCATCACAGCCCCTCACCTTAGGTGACCACCTAACTCACGCCATGTTCATCACAGACCCTGTGTGTCTGCTGCAGCCCTTTTACCTAAATGTCATTTCTATACGAAGTATTGTTGTTGAAAAATCGGTGGAATTAAAACCAAGCCTACAACACCCAGAATGCATCAGGGAGTCATTGAAAAGCCCAGTCCGGGATAAAAAGCGTTAGTGAGTACATAGAGCGAGACCACCACCCCAACCAAAGCATGCAGCTCCTCGACCCCAGGAGCCCCCCCTTAAAGGCACTGCATGTAATCATTTCCAGCTGCTGGTAACATTTCTACTCCCACGGGCCCCACTGCCCCAGTTCCGTTAACCCCACTGTAAGACCCACCCCCCGCCTCACAACACACAGGCCGCCCCCCTCCAAACCACAGACTGCAGGACTCTGCTTTCATCTCTGCTAATAGGAGGAGTTCGAGCCAGGGTGCCCAGGCACCCTCGTGCTTAGGGTTTACTTTCTGGGCGCTGCAATCACTGGTTACTATTCGAGGTGTACAAAATCAGCACATCTCAGCCCACAGTATGAACACAGCACCAGCGGCTGTAATGTATGGCAATGGTGGGGGCGTTGAGGTGGGGGGGAGACTAGGACATGATGTGCGGTCTTGGGTTCTTTATGGGGCCCACTCGCGGTAATGGGGTGAGGGGTTCATGGGTAAATAGAAGCGTCCATGGTGGACATTAGGGGTGGAAGTGATGCGTGGGGGAGGCTGGGGGGCCTAAGGGAGGCGGAGCGTGCATGCAGGCGGTGGGGAAGGGGGTGGATCCCTTGGTGGTGGGGGGGTCTTAGTTCAGATAAAGGTTAATGATGATAATGGAGGCTACAGGCGGGGGGGTCGGACACTTTACCCTCACATGCTGGGTCTTCTCCATCCCACGCTAAGGCAGCTGCAGCCCCTTTAAGGCCCGCTGATCCCACCGGCCTGTCGGATCCGACTCTTCGGGAAATCCGAGGCCCGATTGGGGTAATCCACTGGTTTCCCCGGGAGATCCAAGGGTGCGGGAGGGTCCAAGAGTACGGAAAGATCCAGCGGTCCGGGGTGCCTGGAGGGTCCACGGGGGTCGACACCCGGGGCCCGAACCGAGATCCTTGGGACAGAACCGAAGCACCGGGACCCGGTATCAGCACCAGAACCGGGGGGCGAAGCGCTGAGCGAACGAGAGCACAAAGGAGGTGAAAAAACACAAGTTTCCAATCCGAGAACGAGGAGTACGTGCAGCGGGGGCTTTGGGGGGGGGGGAAGGGGCGCAGGAGCATATTTTAGTGAAAGCGCGGCATGGGGCGCTTTATAAAAATAAAAAAAATTAAAGTAAATACGGCGAGCCGCATATAAATAAAGCTGTGATCGCCATGAAACTGAAAGCGCAGGTTAAATAAAAAAAAGCATTTCACACAGTAATTGAAACAAGCAGGAGGGAGGGGGAGGCAGCTATAGCACAGGGAGCGAGCGTTCTGCAGTTGGCCATGAAGCAAGTAATCGAGCAGTGAGGGATGGAAACTGGTGATTGGGAGACAACGCGGGACTGACTGGAAAAACATAGTGCGTACGGAGTTATAAAGGACACTGTGTAACGCCGCCAGAACACGATCGAGTCCGGATGGGCCGTCCCAAAAGGAGACAGGGCGGGAATAAACAAGCCTCATTTTAAATCGGAGCCCAGCGTTTAGCATAAAGGATGACGCCAGCCAATGAAAACAATGGGCGGGGCTTCTACTCCACTTTGGAAATCTGCTCGATTACAAAAAGCCTCGCAGAGCGAGCAGCGCAAGCGCGATGCAACGCAGGTCTGCGAGACCTAGAAAGGAGGATTAAAGGCGTGGCACCGCGGACGTTTCAAAGAGAAGATAAAAGGTGCCGCCTCCTTCCTGCTCACTTCACACTGCGTGGCACTGCCACTCACTGGCACAGGGGAGGGAACAACATCCCCGCCCCCACATGCCGTCTATGCCCCACTAGTGTAAATGCCAAAATAATGAGGTAATACGAATACAAAATTTGCCGCATTTCAATTTGCCTATTTTTGCTGCTAAATTTAGTCAACTCTACCGCATACTTTGATCCTCGTCTGCCACATAATTCCAGTGCCCTTGGCTATACAACCTTCATTCCTTTTGTTCAAGTACAAAGAAATAAAATCTCCAGATGCATTGTTTCAATGCTGCAACTAAAACCTGATGGAGGGCGCGTCCAGATCATTTAAAAGTCCGCTCTGCTCTGTTGTGGACAGACACACCGCACTCACTCACTACGCTGAAGAAGTTGTCCATTGTTGCCTGCACTCCCTCGGCCTCAGCCGGTGATGTTACTGTGTTACGGATACCTGCAATGTGGGCGGTGGACCGAGCCCAACAACACGACCATGGGCCCAATAAATTATAGCAGGATATAATGCCATGCTTACCCAGTGTTACACCATGACGTAACACCAGACTTAAAGCATGCGTTGTGTTTTCAGACCAAACCATTTGTCTCACCAAAATAAAGTCTGTTTCACTCAACGCAAGGGGTTGAAATGCAAAGCTTGAAAAGCACAACAGGATAATAGCAACACTGTGCTTCTTAATATAATAATTTACGATACACTAAGCGCCCAGCAGGCCAGGCACAGAATTGCCTCCCGAGATAGGAAAACTAGTGTTACTAATATTGACCAATACAATCAGACTGAAAGCATAGTGCTTTAAAAGGCAGGACGCGGATTCCAACCTGCCAGAAGTCAGACCTTCTATTACAACAGAGCTCAGGCAGGCTGATGCAGGGCTAAGCACCGCGGTGGCACTTGTGTGGCACAAATCCAGTCCCAGTGCATGCTGAGCGTGCAAGTGAACGAATCATGAGGCCTAGTGAAAACATGGCCCTTAGTGGTATTGCAAGCTACCCGGCACCTACTAATTTCAGGAGTAGGATTCGGAGTAATGCTTAATTTTATTGTAAGTACCCTAGAACTTTGCAAACATTTCACTCTGCGCTCTTCTATGTGTGCTAGTGCTGCAAGGCAGTCATAAAGCAAAGGACAGCACCATGAAAACCATTAAACAAATAAAGATGTTAGCAGTTTTTGTTGCCCAACTCAATACAACTCGTTATGTCAACCTCAATAAAATAAAAGCGTGATTCAGCACTGCTGGGATTCTTATGTGTGACTTTGAACTCACACACAGATGAGTTCAGCAGTCTATTCACAGAATGATCATACCAGTTCACTTACAAATTACAATACCGTTTAATTATCATACCTGAAGGTCTTGATCACTCTTTTCGCACAAACATTCCACTATGTACCTTAGCACTTCGAAGAAGCTAGAGGGGCAAGGAGAAGGTATACAAAAAAATGAAGCAAATAAAGAAGAAAGGTGTTTCTGTTGCCCAACTCAATGGAACTCGTATCTTCTACGCGGGTCACCCGTCACCAACTAATTTATTTAAATTTACCTGCGGAAATAAAATGTACCTTTGGAAAGTGCAAATCATACTGAACTCAGCTGGAGTTCTTAGATTTCACAGGACTCAGGAGGATTTAGGATTAGCAACCAACGCCTGTTGTGTGCTGCACAAAAAGGACAGGAAGAGAGAGAGAGACAGCCTCCTCCCACCCCGCGCTGCCTCAGATCACGTGCACATTGCAGAGTTCAGAGGCGCCTAACACCACTGCGTCTCTGTATGCCAATCCTGATGCTTCTCTTGCTGCAGCACCAGGATTGACTGGGGAAGGGAACCTCACCACTCATTACTGAGACCGGGGGCTGCGGCTTTGAGTCTCCACCAGCTCAGTAATGTGCACCGTTGGCGAGGCTGTGAGAGAAGCCTACTGCGCATGTCGGGCTGGCCGGAGAAAGGCAGCCGTCCAACCTGACATGCGCACTTCTATAGTAGTACAGCTGTGTGTCTGATGGCAACATTGTTTCAGTGTTAAGCCCTACCCCCTCAGGACCGCACTGGCTTGGCTTCTCTTGGAGTGGACCCGCCTCAGGCCGCAGCGAGTCCGATCTCACTCAGTTTGTTTGCTTCAACCGGCCCCCGTGGCTGAAGCACTTAAAATATTTGTAATGATTACCTAATAACACATTTAATTTGGGGGCCCAAAATATGAGTGGGTCAATGCCCCAACGCCCTCACAGAGGCACCGCCCCAAAAATGCTGGCAAGTGAATTACTCTAGAAATTAAGTCTGAATTAAGAAGAGATCAAAACAAGCATTGAAAATGCAATAGGTCTCGCCTTTGATTAAGTTAAAGCCATTTGCTTTGCTAATGGTATTGTATAGCAAAGCAAATGGCTTTAACTTAATAAAAGGCGAGACCTATTGCATTTTCAATGCTTGTTTTCATCTGCTTCTAATCTTGAATTGTCTGTCTTTACTGTTTTATCAGACACTGCCAGGTTCACTCAAAACATAACCCGACGTCCTGCTCACATAGCAGACTCACCAATAGCCCAAATAGACACTGAGTTCAGCTTAACTACTGCTCTGAATCTACATGGCCATATATTCACAAATCACTTGCACCTGTAAATTCAATTTACATAGGCAAATGGCTTGATTTAGAGTTGTAAATTCACACTCAAGATAATTTATACATTTGTAACATTACCGCAGTATGGCGTAACTTTCTGCAAGTTGACATTTTCTCCCATCAGCAAGGGCGTTCGAGGCAAGCATGTCCCGCGCAGTTTGGGAACACGAAAAGTTTCGTAAGTTTTTCGGTAGTCACAAACCTCTACGCAATCTAAAATACTTGAAACTGTTGACGACTTATTCACTTCCTGAGTAAGATGGGATTAAATAACATTCAAAAAACGAGAACAGTGATGGCCTAAGAGATTTCTTCAGGGGCAACAACATATGTTGCTCATGGGGAATTAAAAATAACTAAATGGGAAATTTCATTAACGTTAATACCCTTTCACATGCACGGCTGTGCACCATAGACGGTACTACATGCAGAACAGCAACTGCATAACTATAATTGGGAATTTACAAAACTTTGCCAGGAGTACTCTTGGAAACGATGATGGATTTTTATCAGCAGTATTCTTGGAAACATTTTTAAATCCCAATACTTAGTAAATCTGTACACATACGGTGCAAAACTGCGGGTGCAGATTCACAAATTGTTTGTGAAACAGGCCCCGTACCGCGCACGGCACAAGTAACAGCGCCCTGTGAGATGTAATATGTATTGTTCCACAGAGCAGGAGCTAGCCAGACAACCCGGCATTTTGACTCTAAAAGTGAGCTGTTAGTACACACCTTGACATTTATATTCTAATTAAAGCTTTATGTACTACCAAAATAAATAACGCAAAACATGTTTACGAAGAAATGGTGTTTCATGGGCAGCACGCCTCATCGGTATTTAAGGAGCTATCAATCCAGTCGGGGAAACCGTGGAGCTTTATCTAATGCATTTTACACAAAACAAACGTCAACCAGCTAGGAGTGACTATTAAACACATTCACAGAGAAGAAAAACAAGGCAGTTTCATCATTCTTGAGTCAGAATATGTTGAGGACACATCAGCAGTACCTTAATTGTACCTAAACCTTAATTTTAAAATCTAACTCTACACTCTGGTCCACACACCTCAAAAGAAAGTGTGATGTATACAGATTAAAATGCATTTCCCAGCATTTGTAAGATCGGTGTGCACAAGGCAATGTGAAAATCTGCTAGTCAGATGTGCATTATTAACCCTTTCGTTAACCACGACTTCTAACCCTCAAATCCCGTCCCATGCTACGTCATCGTTTACCTGGTGCCACGCGCGCTCCGGTGCAGGAAAGGCCGCGAGAACTCGCTGGGCGTGTAGTGCGCATGTATTATTAAATCCAAGTGCTCTGCGTCCCTCGAGAGTCCCCTGAGGCGTGAAACGAGCGGGACAGAGGGAGAAAACATGGAATCTCCACATAGCAGCTGGTAGAGCTCATTTCACGCAGAGGAGCATCGAGAGCGCGATGGGAACCGCCGGCAGTAATAACGCGCCAGACTGCACTCGCTTCGTTGGATTTCATCCACAGAGGTTCAGCTCTTTAATATATTTACACTTTATCTGCACCAAATTTTACCGGTTCCTGATAATCTTGATAACTGTAGAACCCCATTTCTCGAACTTTGCAGGCAGGGCTGGCCTTTGCAATGAAAATTGGCGCCTCCGCTCACCTGCCGTCTTTATTGTCTGCGTGTTAGAACAAGTGCGGTACTGCAAAGGCAGCCGCGTGTTTATTTTCGCATCGCGCTTTCACTGTAAGTGAAAGCGCGATGCGAAAATAAACACGCAGCTGACTTTGCCAAAGCCAAGTGAGAAGAAAAAAGTGCGTGGGGACTAATGAAGGAGAGAGTGTCACGCCGCTGGTAAACGATCCAATCCCGGTGGGCGGGGCCAAAAGGAGACAAGGTGGCAACAAGGAGGGACTAAGAAGCCTCCTTTACAATCAGAAGCCAGCGTTTTGCATGCAAGATGACGCGAACCAATCAAAAAGATGGGCAGGGCTTCAACTCTGCCTCCGAGAGCTTTGGAATCTGTATTGATTCCAAGAAGCTCTCGTATGATGAGAGCAGCGCATGCGCGCTGCTTTCGCCAGCCGAGACCTAAAAATTATACAACACGCATATATGCTGCTACAGCGGAGTATTATACTGGTATAATACTCAATGCATCAAACACTTCTAAACAATTTTTGTCTGTAGATTAGTCTCTAGCAAAACCATCTTGCACCTCCAATACAGTTGAACATTTCCAACAGCTGTGTGACTCCCTGTCACTTTATTTTGAGGAAAACGTTGCAAATATAGTTATGAGTCTCACCATCCCAGTTAATCCTGTTAATTTTGGTTTACAATCCGACATCATTCAGCAGAGAGTTGAGATAGAACAGTTCATTCCACACGATTACAAGTCTTGTTTTTCTTAGTGCCAACAAGTTTTGTCGCCCAGCCAATTCTTTATCCTCAGGTTCACCCTTGGATCCTCTGTCACACAGGTTTTGGAAACTAGCATCAAATCACCAACCGCCTCCTCTCCAATCTGTTTGTAATCTTTCACTATCAACTGGTGTAGTGCCATCTGACTGGAAAAATGCCATGGTAGCTCTTCTTTTGAAAAAACCTTCAACTGACCCCTTGGTCTCTAGTAATTTTAGACCTATTTTCTTGTTCTCTTTTTCCAGTGAAAAGTTTGGAAAAGCACTTTAAAAAGCTTCTTTCCAAATTTCTTGAAGATAGTGATGTACTTGATCCGGCACATTCTCGCTTTTTGCCGGCTCATAACATGAAATCGGCTTTGGTAGCCATGTTAGATGATCTTAAAATGGCAATGGATAAGGACAAATGTGTAGCCCTGATGCTACTAGACTTGTCTGCTGCCTTTGATACAGTAAGTAAATCAAAAGATCCTGATTTCTAGGTTAGGGGAAGTCGGTATTCGAGGTGTGGCCGTCAAGTGGTTTTCGACATATTTGGCTGGCAGAACACAAGCAATAAGTCCTTTTGTATTCAGGTTCATAGAAGTAAGGCAGGGAGTCCCTCAGGGTTCTTCCCTTAGTGATACTTTCTTTAACATCTATCTGAAAACAGAAATCTGAAACTTCTGGCAAAATTAATATGTGGCTACAGAATTAATTTAATGAGCTCCGCCAATAATACATACATTATTTTGTTTATGGATCGATCTAGTCCTTTGCCGCTCAACTCTTTTCATAACTATCTTAGGGACGTCTCCTGCTGGCTAGGAATGAATTCACTTAAATTCAATGGGGACAAAACAGAAATTCTCCACCGCTCCATTGGCAATCCTCCTCTTCCTTCCCTGGCCAATTTTTGGCCTTTTTTGGCATCTGACTGCCAACTCTACTCTGGTTGCCTTCATCAGCGCTGTATAAATTGCATGGGCTTCCTATCTCCAAGAGAATTACATTTAAGCTTTATGTATAGCGCACAGGGCTTTACGTTGGTCTAGCCCTCTTTTTGTACAATCATGATTCTGTCATTATAGACCTTCCCGTCCACTATTCTCTTCCAATGCTAGCTTACTTATTGTACCTCAAATGAAGAGATGCAGACTTGGCGGTTGTTCTTTTTTGGTGCAGGCTGCAGAGTTGTGGAGCTCTATACAATTACACCAAATTGATGACCTCCTGACATTTAGGAAATTCATTAAAACCTTGCTTTATTCACTTTAATCAGAGTTTTCCCACTGGGTTAATCTGCTTCTTAGTTCCCTGTCTAAGCACCAGGATACCTTCAGGTAACAGAAGAGTTCCTCAAGTGAAAATAATAATAATAATAGTTTTTTGTATATATAGTGAACAGCAGCAGTGTATTAATTTCCTCATTCTGAGTATATGATTAGTTGTCCTGAGAGTCAATCGGTGTTATCAGTTTTTGAAACAATATACATTGTTAAATGAGTGATTCTGATTATTAAAATGTATAATATTTCTGTATTACTGTATAATAAAGTGTTCTTCATTTTTCTTTAATTAATATTGCCTTTTTTCCAATTTGATATGAAAAAACTGTAATTCTGCAACCTGGGCCTCTGATTTCTATTGGACAGCTGAGTAGGCAACTTATTTTGCTCAAGAACGGAAACTAATCGGAACATGTGTGGGAGCCAGTAATGTGTGATCAATCTTTAGAGAGCTTCACTAAAATTACAGCCCATTTTATGCATCTATGAGTTGGGAAATTTGTGCCCACAAATGGATTACTATGTGTGCCCATGTATTTACCAGTCTATGTTCACCTGTATTTCCAGACTACAACAACAAGTTCATGCATGGCCCAGCACTCTCAGCATACACCTAGTGATCAGAGAAAAAAGAAAACCGCTGCTGTATCAGATTGGATCGAATATGCCCAAATAGAAATGGATCATCACATTTAAATTTCATATGTGGCAATATGGAAGTGTACTAAGACTGCTGGCTGAACATACGCAAGAGGGGTATGCAAGTGAGTATGAGGGAGCCAGTGTTTGCGGAACAGAATGTGAGCCTAAAACATGACCCCACCTCCATAAACATTTTCACATCATGTGAAGTGGGACAGCAGGCCAACCACCATTCATTCCTTGAGGGAAGAATGTACCAAGAAGCTGAAGCTATACTTAGAAGGATGATCAGGGCCCAGTTGAAGTGGAATCTTAGATTAACCAGCTACAGACAACATTTTTTTGAGATCGGTAGAACCAGCATTGGATACAACCTAGATGGAGTGGGCTGCAAATGGAGTTTGCTTTGGATGGAGCTGGACTTCTTAACAAGGGATTGTAGCAGGGTTAATATGCGCATGATTCATGGCAAGTTAGAGATCAACTAGCAGAACCACTGACCTACAAACCGTTGCTCAGGCACGCAAACATTTACTGGGAACAAATGTAGAACTGGAAATGCCCCCCAGTCTCAGAGCATTTTGTACAATGTTATTATTATCAGTTTTTTTATAGGGCAGACTAGATCCAGAGGGTGACAGAGCACTTCACACTCAAAGATATCACAGCAACAGAAAATGCTAAGGACGTTTACTTAAAATGTGATGGAAGTGTGAGGAGTGGAGGTTTCCCTAAATATTATATAACGAGACCGGCCAGCATGGGTGATAAAATACATACAGGTTAGGGTGCCACAGTCATATAGCTCAGTTCCAGAAACATTCTCATTTAAAGAGCTGACGTTCGCAGAGCAGATGTTTCAATTGCTTTGTCAGAATTTCTTAGATCGAAATAGTCATGATGGTTTGGGGTTTTAGTGTTCTGCCAGGGTACTTTCGAAAAAGGGTTGTTTCAGTGTTTTTGATTTCTTTTTTTAAATTATGGGATTTAAAGACGAAGGGAGGCCATACTTTGCAGACAGTGCTTCTACATGTGATAATTAGTTTCTGTGATAGGTATGTTGGAGATCCAATATTTATTTATTTAAACAACTTCTAAAGCGCACAAATACCCTTGGGTGTCTCGGCGCTAAGGACTAAAAGGAAAGGAGTGGAGCGGGCTGCTTATTGATCGAAAAGCCAGGTTTTTACTTGTTTCCTGAAAGCTAGCAGGGTGGGACTGGTCTTGATCTTGAATATATAGACTTTTATGCCTGTTGCAGGATAGATTGAAGAAACTTTCAATTCTTTGGTGACCCAATTCAGTGAGATCAACTTTGGTGTTATATGATCCGACTTTCTTGATCCTGTGGCCAACCTAGTTGTTGCATTCAGTGCCGCTATAAGGGATGTTTGATTACATTTGGTAATTCCAACCAGATGTCAATTCATTTTAGTAGTTGCACCTCAGTAGCACCAAGGATTCGATAACCTACTCAAAACAACTGTTCGAAATAAAGAATTTAACCTTTCTGAAATAAAGGATGAACACAGTGGGAGAAAGGACTCAGCCTTGTGAAGCACAATGTTTTAATCTTTACAATTTCCAGGTAAAACAATCCACTTTAGAACATTTTATTGTTCAGTATTTTTACCAGGGTTGAATGGTTTATTTGAGCTGAATGATGCCAGTAATCCTAAAAGGATTAAGAGGCAAGAGTTACCATTGTCTAAAATTTGCAGATCTTAATCCATTTTTTAAAATTGCTTTTTCAGAATTGCAGCCTGATTGTAGCTCATCAAGAAGATGGTTCTCTTTGCTGTTGAGGTTACGCTGTTTTTTGATGCAGGTTTGTAGGGTTTTAGCTAGAAATGGTAGGTTTAAAAGAGGGTGAAAATCCTTCAGATCTTTAGTTTCTAAAGCAAGGGACAGCCATGGTTAATTTCTAAGCAATATGGGACAGTGTTATGTGAAAGAGAAGACTTAATTAGGTTTGTTGAATATGGTGTCAAAAAGGGGATGATCTCTTTCTGGAAAAATGAAGGTATCCGTTCAAGAAAATGGTCAAGAGTATTTCTGCTTGTGTCACAGTGCTAAGGGTAATCAAATAGGCACACAATTCTGGATCATGTCGTTATAATCAGGGACAGTCTCCCAGGACTTTGGAGACCTTTCTATCTAACTTACCCTGTCATCAAAAAATGGAAGAGAAGCTCTCATAGTTTTCTGTAGTGTGGTCGGTGATCATTGTTGAGGGAGGTTGAGTGATTTATTTGGCTAATTCAAAACTTTTTCAAGTTTTCTTTTTTCTTCAGCCATTTCATCCTGACAGAGGCGGGTTTGGCTTTGAAACAGTGGCGGTCCATAATATGCAGCAGTGATGGGGAGGGCAAACACGCACATTCTCTTTCACACATGCACAAACATATACCCAGCACATACGCACGCACACACCCATACACAGCATGCACACATGCACAAATACACAAACATTCATACATATACACATGCACACACCCAACATTAAAGAAAAAAACTTACCGGGCCGCAGAGGTGATCAAGGTGGTGGTAGGGAAGCCATGGTGGTTCCTGGAGGATGGGGACTGCTATCTCCTCTCATTGGCTGACCTAGTTATGGATCAGCCAATGAGAGGAGGTGGCAGTCTCTTACTCCTCACAGACTGGGTGGGGTCAGTGAGACTGCTGTGCACTCTGTGACAAGGTGTCATGATAGACACTCAACCATGTGCACTTTAGGAATTAAAACAGAAGCGCCACCCTCTGAGGGTATTAGTGGCATTTTGCTGGGCTGAGAAGGTCACACTCACTGGGTTGTGAAATCTTCAGCCTGTCAAATTTGGTTCAGGCAGTCAGGCACCTGCATTTGGTTCAGGCAGTCAGGCACCTGCATTTGGTTCAGGCAGCCAGGTGCCTGCACATTTATCACATGTACAGCTCCTGGCTGCCTGGCCTGCACATGAGGAGTGTCTGTCACGCTGATCCTTGCTCAGCCTGACAGACACTCTTGATGCATAGGAAAAAGGTGGTGAGGTTACTTTGAAAATGTGTTTTTATTTGTTCCTTGACAGTTTTATTTTTAATTGAATCCTTAGAGGGGGATGCCCTCACCACTTTGCTGAAAAGCTCTAAGTTTCTTTCTTTTTTCATTCAGTTCTTTAAAGAACCATTGAGCAGATATTTTGTTTTTATTCCGTTTAGTTTTTTGGGATCATAATATGCAAGATTATTGTCAGAGTCTCAGCATATTGAGTAACAAGACTATTTATTTCTTGGTCCTGATGGACAACATCAAGGCATGCAGATAAGTATTGGTTAAAGAGGTAAGGTCAATGTTTTAAGTCTCTGAACCATTGCTCAGTTCTTATGGGCTGGCCTGAAGTTACAATTTAAGAGGAAAGATGGTCAGTTTTGAGTCTTCCACACTCTGTGTGGATCCAGGGGCGGCTCCTCCACTAGGGCGGAGGAGCGTCGCCCCACTGCTTTCTCGCAGTGCGAGAAAGAAGAAACATAAAATGGTAAAACTACCATTTTATGTTTCTGCTTCTTGCACTACGAGAAAGCAGAAGTGTTTGGTTGGTTTCGGGTCGGGGAGGAGTGGCTTGCCCACTGCTGAGGGCGCTGACTGTTTGGTCGGCCCCAGGGCCGACCAAACCAGTCATGCGCACTCTGCCTTTTCTCCATGTAGGCTACATGCAGCCTACATGGAGAAAAAGGCCTCCCCATGGGCACCTGGCTGGTTGGCGTCCCGACCAATCACAACGCTGCCATTGCAGCGTTGTGATTGGCTTAGGGGACGGGAGGGAGGCTGCCTGCTTCCTGTTCCTGCCGGAGGCAGGAGAGGAGCAGAGGCAATGCAGGAACAGAGGGCGAAGGTAAGTTAACTTTTTTTTTTTTTTAATTGAATTTCCTTCGCGCGACTGCGACCCTCTTGCCCCCCCACACCCGCGAGTCATGCTGGCCGCGACTGTGTGGATCCTTCCTTCCCTGCAAGAATGGTTCTGTCTCTCTACTTTCATTCTTCCCAAAGATTCTTAGGATTTAATCCTCTTACCTCCGTTATCTCTAGACATAATTTATTTGACCCCTTTTTCTATGGATTCAGGATGGAAAAGCCCTCATTTGCATTTGCAACTTTACAGCTTTCCACCACATCACAACCACCTCTCGTCCATTCTCATATTCCTCAACCTCTCAGGAGCATTATACTCTGTTGATCATCCCACTCCACTATCTACCCTTCTTGGCGTCACCGATTCCTCTCTAAACCTCTTTGCACTCTATATATCTGACTGTCCCTTCTCAATCTCTTGAGCTTGCTCACTCTCTGCCACCTACACTCCTGCCAGCGGGCATCCTCAAGGCTCAATCATGCACTTCCTCGTCTTTTCATTTTATCTGTTGGTAGTATCATAATGTCCTTTGGCGTCTCCTATCCTCCATATGAGAATTATATCAAATGTTTCATGATTAAACATACACACAGCAGTCAGATACCAACTTCTGAGTATACAGAAAATACTCTCAAACATTTCCTTCTGCACAGCCAAAACAATAATCTCCCCAATTTCCATAGCAATCAAAAATTGCTGTCTCCTTCTAGTAGGCCTCTCCCTATTTTCTTTTACCCCGCTGGATAAAGTTCTATATTTTGCTGCAAGAAAAAGTTAATTCCACCCAGACACACTCCAACCTCACAAATCCCCCAACTAGTATGCAGGATAATGTGAAAAACAGATATTTGCACAAAGTATCGATTGTGATTTTCAAACCCAATATTGTGCTGTTATGAAACTAGAGTTCTGTAAACCTGGGTCAGTTCAGGCCAACACACCACGTACAATTTGCCAACAAAGAACTTCTAGCTACAACCAAACCTCCAAGTGCAACTTTGAGGAACTGCTCCCTTATGCTAAAGGCAGCCAATACCCTGGAAAACCCTCCCGCCTGAAACTCAGTAATTTCCTGCCATTGCACCATTCAAAACTGCCCTTAAGAAACACCTCAGCCAAAAAGGATCATCTTAACCGATTCATCATTGAAATATTTCACTATAACTGTAAATATTTTAACATGGTGATAAATATAGATGGTAACAAATGTGAATTGTGTTAGCATAAATGTTGTAATGTTATGTTTTCAAAGTATTGTCCTATAAATATGTATATTGATACACGTTTTTTTATACAGGTAAGCTATGACATGATAAATGTTATAATTTATTGTTTTGTTTTAAATTTCTATAAGAAAACTACTTAAGGTTCACAAACATGGTGGCATTGGGCCAACAACTGGGAACACGGTGTCAAGAATCCTGCCTACAAGCACTGGAAAAAACAGCCGAATCATTCATGGGGTATGGCAGGAATAACTGCTAGTCGCAGCCTGGGCATGTTAGCAGTGATAATAAGGAAGGAAAAGAACAGGAGATTAAATGTAGAACAATAACAAAGGCAGACAATTCTAGACAAGTGCGTTAAAAAAAAAGTCAGACAAGGAAATGGGCATCATCGAAGCATTAACCACATTTAGAAAGCAAATGAAAAGCAACTAGCACACGTGGGACCGCTCACACAAATGTTATAATTTCCTGTTTACTCATCAGCCAGCTTCCATCATCATCCTCTCCACCTATCTCAAAACTTCCAGAGGTCCTTTCTACCGACTAACTATTGCAATGTACAGCATTTCTTGTAGAAATGCTTCGAGTTGAACAAATAAATAAATGCATACATAATTAAAATAAACACTTTACCAGGAACAAAGTTGAGGCGCTGCTTGTGCTGAATTCATGTTGAATATAACAGATGTTATAACTGCAACTCCTTAAATGTGAAGTGGAGATGTAGAGGGAGGGATCATGTTCTGAATTTGAAGGTTTTTGGCGGTTTATTTAATTATTTATTGGTGTCTAAAGAATGTTTTGAAAGTATCTTGCTTTAAAAAGCTATGCCTTTTGCTTGGAAGGAAGCAACGCTAAAGTTATGTGATGAGGAGAGGAGTGGAACAATGGAGACATATTAATACATAAAACGTCTGATAATAATGAACAAATACAGGTGATCAATTACTACTTCAAAGAGGGCCTCATTTGAATATAAAAGATTTACAGACACTTACTCTCGAATAAGAATAATGATTTTAACCTTGGGTGAGCTAGGATGCTTAAAACCTAAGATCATACCTATTATTATCATCAATTATTATTAAAGCCACAATCTCTTGAGTATACTATATATGTTTGGCCATCAAGGCACTACAGACCTCTGTCAAGTTGGTGTCTGCTTTGTAAATATATTAGAAGACAAAAAGACACACTGGTGATGGACGGAATGCAGAGCAAATCAAACATTCACACCCAGTCAAGGGATCTGGGTTAAATCCATTGTTCTTTTGCTCACCATGCCACCCCAGTTTAGATCCAGCCATATGCAAATCAGTCTTGACCCTGTGCCTCATGGGAACAGTCCAGCCCGAACTGCCAAGCCAGGTTCTCCCTGGACCGGAAACAAGCATCCTGGGACCGGTTTCGGCAAATCACCCCTCATCAGCCAGGCTAGCTTGAATCCAGTGGCACAGTGAGCCGGGGAACCACGTCTGGGCATACCCGGCACACTTAGGGCGAGAAACTAAAAGACACACTGGTGATGGACGGAATGCAGAGCAAATCAAACATTCACCCCCAGTCAAGAGATCTGGGTTAAATCCATCGTTCTTTTGCTCACCATGCCACCCTAGTTTAGAACTAGCCATATGCAAATCAGTCTTGACCCTGTGCCTCATGGGAACAGTCCAGCCCGAACTGCCAAGCCAGGTCCTCCCTCGACCGGAAACAAGCATCCTGGGACCGGTTTCAGGGCATCACCCCTCATCAGCCAGACTAGCTTGAATCCAGTGGCACAGTGAAAATTTCTACTTTCATGAATTTTCTGTGTTGCTACCAGCTTAACCAGTTTACCTAAGTTGTTTGATATACATTTCCAAGATAAATGGCATTTTATATTAATTAGAGACAAATTCATACAATAAAATGGCTTTTTACAAGTTTTTAAAAGGTTCAAATAAATTTCTACTTTCAGTTTTTTGTCCAAACACTGCTCTGTTGATCCCTGTATATTCCGCCGTTCATGGGAAAACACCTGAATCCTCAAACTTAGGTGTTTATTTATTTTAATTTTATTTATTTGTAATGCACATGAATCATCCCCGAAGGGATATCTCAGCGCAGCGGGATCAAAATGCAAGGCGAGGAGCCTAAAAGTTTAAAATAATTCAGTTTTTAATAATTTCCTAAAATTGTAGTGGGCGGTGCATTCTCGTAGGTGTAGGGGAAGTTTTTTCCAAAGATGGGGTCTAGGAAAGAAAAAGCACGGCCACCTGAACGTGTTTTCTTAATGCGTGTTATAGTAAGAAGAGACTTATTCGTAGATCTCAAAGACCTTGTAGGTCAATAGAGGATAAGTTTTTCCTTCAAGTAGCTAGGTCCCTTACCATAAAGCGCTTTGTGCACTAGGCAACAGATATTGAAGGTGATACGCTTCCGCACTGGCAGCCAGTGTAGTGCATGTAATAAAGGGACTGAGGCAGATCTCGCTGGTAGATTGTGAATTAGACGAGCCACTGTGTTCTGAACTACCTGGAGCTTGTCCAGGAGGGATTCATTGATCGCAGCCAGGAGAGCATTTCCATAGTCCAGGCGGCTAATCACCAGTGTTTCCCCCCTGCACTTTTGCTACTCATCTACAATACTTCCTCCTATGCATCCTCCCTTCTTCATTTTTTCTTGGTGGTACTGTAGACCTTCAAAATACTATTCCCTATGTCTGCCTACTTATTTTTATCTTTTTTCTACCCTTTCTCCTACTACCAATTATTTAGCCCATCTTTGTTTTTTCCTGTACCTTACTTATTTTTCCCCTCCCTTCAAACCTCTTCTGTCAACCTCTATGATTACCCCCTACTCCTTTTTTCCTTATCTGCTTTGCTTTTGTGCTGGTCTGTCATGTATGTTCTCTATTTTTTAGGGTTAGAGCTGAAAGTGTATAATTACTATAACAACGCTAACCATGTTATCATCCGGACCTATCATGTTTTTCTAATTTTGTCTTGTAATTTAGCTTTGTTATTAAATGGTATTTTCACAACATGATTTTGATGTTTTGGTTTCTCATTTTTTAATCTCTTGTTTTTTCCATTAAACTACATATTATAAGTATAGATGATAATATTGTAATACACCGAGAGGCCCAATAAAAAAATGGCTCCACTCTGCTCTTCATACGCAATACTGGTCACTTTATCCAATACCAGCATAACTGCTGGCCTATTGGGATGAACTTCCTTATGGGAAGAATTAGGCCTTTTCAACTCAAAGCTTTGCAGCTGTATAAGACTACACCTTTACATCAACTGAACTCCATTAGATTGGTTGAAAGATTAAATCATGTTATTGAATATGCATACAACTTGTAAATATCACTGGGGTAAACTGCAAACAAGACTTCAGTCTTCTATAAAGGTTGTGTTCAAAAACTACCGCAGGCACTCTCCTTTTAATGTTTGGAATGGGAATAAGACACACTCATAGAGTATATCTGGGACGGATGTAAACAACAGGGTTAGTGGTCTGTGTTGTTGTACCTAATTTAAAAAAAGAATGGATCAGGAGTTATTTAAGTGAAGAAAAAATGACTAAAGTAGCTGAGTGGTAAAAGACAAACATGGAGACAACGCTAAAGATAGGTTGCTGTGGAGGGTTCATAAAGAGTTGTCAGGATTTTTGGAAGTGTAGAAGGTGATGTAGAGTCTGTGGAACCTAGTTTGCTTGGAAGATGGAAAAGTATGGACTCCCCACAGGATTCAGTGGGTATTGCCAGGAAGGCTGGCATAGTGAGTAAGAAGGAACATAATGATAATTTGAGGGGTAATGTTTAAAGAGTGAAAGGAATCCTGATTTAGTAAAATGTTGATAATTGAGATGTTTGTATAGATAGATTTAACAGAATATTGCATCTTGCTAAGAAGTGTCAAGCATGAGATGTTAGGTGGCAGCTCTTTCCAATGGTGACTGTTGTATTATTGCATGGAATCCATTAGTGGGATATATGTTGCAGTGCAAAGTGGTATTTGAAGATTTATGAATAAATCTGGACTCACACTGTTGGGGACACTGTATATGTTACTTGAAGTAAAGTGTTCCAAGGATCTATTCTATGTCCTTTGAAAAATTAGACAAGGTTTGCAGGATGACGTGACTTCAAATCTCTTGAGAAATGTAAAGAATATTGAATCGTCATACTTGATTGCATCATCACTAAACAAATTGTCATTTAGCATAAGTCAGGGGTTTCTGAAGTAAGTCCAAGGGGTCCAGGAAGGACTATGTAAATGTGTTTCAGCTAGATTATTTGTAAATGTATCTAATATGGAAATCCTGGAATTCTGGGATTAAACTAACCTTTCAGGACCTACATTGGAGAAAATGTGGCATAAACATTAAAAGCATTATTCAAAGGTACTGCAATGGTCAAACTTTGAGCCCACGATATATTTTATAGTTCAAACCTAGCACAAAAGAACAGGTAGCTGAATAATATGGAGGAGCTCCAGCTGTTGATGTGACATTAATATAAACCAGGGGATTCCTACAGTAGATATGAGTCACATGATATATAATTGATAAGATTAGATTGTAAGTCCAGGTGCTGAATAATATGCAAGGACAAAATAAGGTTTTACTACAATATTTTCTGTTTGTGTGCTGGGTCACTGTGATTCCCACTAACTGATATTTGACAAGAAGTAAAATAGATGCATCTTTTATGATAAGATTTTGAGTCCTAGATACGGCACCCCCATATTTTGGTCAACAGATTTTAATTTGATTAACAGAATTTCAATCCTTTATTTCCCATTTGTTTTTCTGCAGTGATTTCTCTTTTACATATAAAAGGTGTCTGCTAACTGTTAGCTCTTACTATCCTTGCTGTGAGTTCTTTTTATGCGTACTTATGGTTCAAATAGTGGTGTGCAGATAATTAATAAAAACAAACAAAATAGTCTTGGAACTGCTTAGTGCAAGATCCCCTCTGCAGCAGAGTGAAGTATTAAAACAATTCTACAATGTATCACATTTCATCAAAGTACGCATATGAAATTGCAATTAAATTATTTTTCCGGGATAGGGGACAAATGAAATAGGGAGTGAATGTGGAGTTTAGGAGGAAAGATAACAATATTTCCAAGCGAAGAATGAGGAGATATATTCGCAGATGTACTTAAGAAATTGATTTTGATTCTCCCAATCAAAAAAGTACATTGTTAGATTCTGTTCCATACAAAACTAATGCATAATCATCAACCATAACAGTTCCTCACTATTAAGCGCAGCAGTATACCTCTTAAAGTTGAGCGGAAAATCATCTCTCAAACAGCATCTTTTAATATTGATATCAGATAGATTTTGCGTTACATAAATACTCCAGACATAGCCCTTCCTCCAGATCTGGCATGCACTCTAGATGTCACATCATTCAAAGCTTTGGCTATTACATTGAGAATATCATTGTGACAGAGAGATGGAAACTTTAATGAGATAAGGGATTGGTGTTAATGTACTTGCCATTGTGCTGGACTAGATAGGTTCAAACACTGGTAAGCATATGATAGATAGAGGAAGCCAGTCAATAGATTGGCTGCTTAAGCTCTTTCCTCTTGGTCCCACCTAAAGATTCTCCAAACAATACAATACATTATGATACAGGTATTATTTCAGCAAATTACAAATATTGGCTGTGGAAAAGCTTTCCCATTAGTAGACTCTGAGATAGTGGTAGAAGTTTAGCCACAACTTAAAGAAAAGAGGAAAATGTTCTTGTCTAACTACCACAAGGTAACACAAAATTACACAAGATGAGGTCCCAATTGGAATTTTAGAACTAAAAAAACTGAAAAGAGAGGAGAAATAGGAAATATCTCATTTAGTAAATGAAAAATATGGTGGCTCTCACAACCAATCCGAGACTGATTAGAAATAGAAACGGGTGAAAAGGCACAGAAGTCATTACAGGATACCGCAGGGTGATGACAGAATAAAAATGACCAAAATGCAAATAGCACAAATACATCCTATTAGAAGGACGAATGAAAGAGCGATAGGACACATCGTATCTAAACAGATGGCCCATAAAAGACATTACATTCAGCTCCTGGTTGCATTTACCTGAAATGAAGTGTACAGGGCCTTGACTTACAAGGAGAAGTCACTATAGACTGTGAGGAAGACCATAACTCACCCAACTCACACAAACAGGATTACCCTTTACACAATGAAGAGGATGAGAAAGCTAAGAGAAAACTGTTAGAAGAAAGTGTAGCACAGGCAAGCATTTCTTTCAAAACTATACAGCAGTCAAGAAATGGTGGAAATTAGACCCACTGTTTCCATATAATGGCATGAAAATGAGTACAAGGAAAATCCTCCTGCCTGAGATAACCATGGTGTGCCCATGATAACAGAGTGAAGGCATAAATTGGTTAAGCCCGTTAAAATTGATCCCTATGACACCTAAAAACCTTTGCAAGTTCTTTTACACCCATCTGAAAAACCCATCAGCTTACAAATGTGGGAAAAACTGAGACCTGCGCTTCGGGTGCCCCCTAAATCCCCTAAACCATGACCCTTAACATTAACAGTTTATAGATAACAAACATAGGCAATGATATATACACCTTTTAATTTTTACTTTTGGATTGTCCACTTTTAAAGTTTATTTAATATGACTCATTTTTCACACAGTTATAATGAATATTGTTAAACAAATTCTAAAGACGTATCAAAGTATCAGTAGTCAAAATTAATAAAGTACGCATTTACTCAAAATATTATTTATCATAATCAATATTAGAAGAGCCTTTACAGCAATGAATCTGGAACTTACTCTTAGTGCAGGCAGTTACCACCTGGTCTTACCTGGTGCTAACTGCCAAAGCGAAACTGTGTGCTAAGGGTACTAATGTGCACAAAACAGAAGCAAATTCAATTTTACATTTTAATCCCCATTTTAGTAAGAGAGGCAATATTGGCTAAAAGAAATACATCTGATAGTCGGCTAAGAGCCTGATTACATGTCCAGAGGAGCGATATACCTAGATGGTATGATACTTCGCCTGATCGATCATAGGAGGTGTTCCAGATTTGACAGGTATCTGAACACTAGGCATGATTTTGTTAGTTGGAACATCTGACTGGTAAAATCATGAGCCGATGGGGCTGTAGGCCATGTCTGGCCCCGGCCCTACCTGACTTCCTTCTCCGGTAGAGGTAAACATGGAATGCTCCCTCACCAGCCCATAGCATCTGCTGCCCCCTGACTCCCTCCATACGCCCCGCCTTTTGCCTCCTGCCCTGTACCCTGTGCGGGCCCATTACTCCGATTTACCACCTTCTCAGTGCAGTTGGCAATTTGGAGCAGATCTATCTTTGCAGATTGGAAGTGGGTAACTCTGAGTCCGCATGTTATTCTCCAGTTCGTGGACAAAAACTTGCAATAGCTGGAGTTAAGCACAGACATTAGAACCAGAATCATTGTTTATGACTACACACATGGACGTCATTTAGGGGTCGCCAGGGGTCGCAGCTGCGACCCCTGGCTTGCCTCCTGCAACCCCTGGCACTGTCCTCTCGACCACTGGCCTCAGAGGCGGAAAGGGCAGTTATCAGCAATAGAAGCTAAACAAGGCTCTAAATAAGCCTTGTTTATTTTTTGTGTCCCTGAGCTACATTGTGCATTTCGGTGTCTCCTGCAGCCCCTGAGCACGTGATGTGAGCACGAAATATAGGATAATGAGAGAGAGGGAGTAGAGGAGAAAGACTAGAAGGGGAAAATAATTAAAGGAAGAGCAGAAAGACAAAGATGTGTGTGTATAGATCAAAGAGACATCAGAGAGAGGTGACAGGTGAGGGAGATATACACAGGTGTGAAAGAGTGAGACAAGTGAGAGTGATAGGTGATAGGCACATTGACAGGTGTCAAAGAGACAGCCTAGAGGCAGAGAAAGGAGAGGACCCATGAGAGGGGATGACTGTATGGGATATGATACAGCGAGAGAAACAGATTGAGAAGATAGAGAAAGAGGGAGAGACAGGTGGTGATAGACAACTGAGAGCCAAAGGGAACCAGAGAGAGAGAGAATGGTGATTAGACAGAGAGGTTAGAAAAGAAACAATGCGATGCGAGGAGATATGGAGGTGATATTGAGACAGAGACAGTAAGAAAAAAAGCTAGACAAGTGAGAAAAAGGGGTGGGAGCAGTGCTTAATTTGAGCCGGTGGTTTCTGGTGCCTGGCGCCGGAACTTAATTGTCAACACAGCCACTTATGACAGTCTGCACTGTTTATCTAAATTAGAGAATAATACAGCAACAGTTGTTTATTATTTCAATGAACATTAAAAATGACTAATATCTTTGCGGTCTGGAATAGTTTAAAATGTTATACTTGTAAGGTGTGTTGATTAGTACTTGTGTTGATTCTGTCACTGGCGACACATATACGGGTAATGAGCAGTGCACGCTGCAGTGGCCTGTTGACGAGGGCCCCAGCACTTATTTTTTAACAAATTAAGCACTGGGTGGGAGACAGGTGAAAGAGCTGAAAAATAGACAGAGCAGGTGAGAAAGTGAGGTGAGAGCAGGAAAGACCTCAGCTATTATAAGGAGAGAAGTGAGAAAACAGTTGAGATAATGAAGGAGACAGGAGGGGAAAGAAAGCGGCAACAGGAGAGAGAGATAATAAATGCCATAATATGATAAACAGATAGCTATGTCAAAGGTGATTTGACATCACTTCCTGTGATCTCACTGGGGTACAATAACGTATGATGTCACTTCTGCTACCCCAGGCATTTTGGTGAATTAACGTCCATGGCCAGCAGGAGCACCACACCAAAATCCGGTATACTTGTAATCGGGGTCTATAAGTAATTTGAATCGGGGTGTTTTTGCTTCTGTTATTAATGAGATCTCTAAATGACACTATTATTAAAGCGATTATAAGATGCTTTTGATGCCTCAATTGCACGTTCCATGGCATGCTTCATTAAAATCAAACCACTGACCTTGTTCTGGAGCTATTCAGAACACGGAAAGCCTCTATTATTCAGAAGTGCAGACGGAAAATGTTCTGGGAATTGGTCTTATACGGGGTTTTTGGGCTGTAGTTCGCTTCTGGCGCAGAAGCGAGGCCTTCGTGTACGCAGTATTTATGGCGGTAATTATGAAGGCCATGAACAACGTCAGATAAGAGCGCGTGCAGTGCGGGGTCACTGCGCACGCGGGTGTCATGGAGAAAGGGGTGGCGTGCACGAGTCTCAAGCACACCCTGCAGGGCAGTGCCACTGCCACTTGGTTGCTATCAGCTTGCTTTCGGACAAGTCTAGGTCTTCAGGGAGCTGTCAACAAGTTTCCACAGGTCATGAAAGCCCTTTTGTGGGGACCCCCATTTCTCCTCAGCCTCAATTGCATATTAATATGTCCCCTGCTTCTCTGAAGGATACCACAATAAATTGGATGATTTCACAATTTTTTCGCCAGCATGTTTATTGGAGTTAGACCACTTAGCATTCTCCAGTTGTGCCCCCGGAGTCAATAATCTTGTCTAAGCAGTAAGGGCCTCACCTTTTCAACTGTACAACTGCAATATTTGCATAGTCCAATATTGACTCAGTAACCAAGGAGAGTGCAGATACATTCCACTGGAAATTACCAACAGTAGCAGCCATCCTTTACTTTATTCAGGCATAATAAGCAAGTGCACCAACATTATTCACTTCTCCCATGGCTGCATTGGAAGCTGACAGAATCACTGGAGATTACCAGCTTCACAGTCCGCCTGGCTGACTGATAAAAAAGAAAGGCCGGCTCATTTTAAGATGGATGCTGGGGATTCTTCTCCTAAGAACATTATTTTAAACACGCTTTGCAAAGCCATTTGGTCTGACATTGGCTACCAATCTTTCTGCTTTGTTAATGCATGCTTTTAATATTCATATACTCCACATCAGGACAGTTCTACTGAAAGTATCAGATCAGACTCTTATCAGTTGATGAGTGATCTCTACACACTATGTAATGCAAAGCACTTAGAAGAGGTCTCTCGAAGCTGAGGACAAAGATGTCTATGCGCCAATATTCTTCCCAGTATACTCAAATCTAGGACCTGAAACATTCATATGAGACCAACAAATCACCCAATCTTCTGCATGGCGACAGTCCGGAGAAACATGTAATAGAGGAGGGCCGTGAACTTTATACAGTAGGTATAAATAGCAGCATCCATCAAACATCTATATCCAGAACAAGAGCTATGGGAGCAGCCTGGGTCCGTCTGAAATGAAAACGACAAGCAATGGACACTTGCAGTGTGACAGAATGTGTTAGAATGTGACAATCGTGGCCAGGAGACACTGGCATTCTGATAGAATGTGGGAATGACACCAGAACAACGTAACACTGAAACTGAAGGTGAAAATGACAGTCAGTAGATACAGGGATTCAGTAAAAAATGAAATGGATACACAATGGACAGTGGCAACGCAGCAGGATATGAAAGATACAGCCAATATATGCCGGCATTAGAAGAGAAACCGAAATGCCTGAAAATAAATACTGGCATAGCAGAAGGAAAATTGGAAATGGACTGAGATCAACTTTTGATGTTTTGGTGAAAATGTAATAATACTGGTGACTTGATTATTCCACGAGTAGCAATTTTTAAGTCTTACCAGCAGATTTAAGCTATTTGCCTCAAAAGAACTTCTATGGCCTATAACACAAAGTTACAGTGTGCTTAGAGCCCGCTCACTGCTTTCATTGGTTGGCTTTGTTGCTACTTTCATTAGCTTTCTTCTTACTCTATGGCTTTCCTTTCTTGTTTTGTGTTTTTCCTCCACTGGAGCATAACCCCTTTTACACCCTTTTGCTCGACTGTCTTGTGTCCTTCCACTACTCACTTTTAAGGAATTACTTTTTTCATTTTTGTTAAGCACTCCATGAGCATGTGTTTTCTAGCCTTCTCCCTAGCGTTCTTCTCCCCCAGTCAGATACCCGCTCCCAAGCTTGGCGTTGCGCTTCCCCACTCATCAACCCCACCCTGCGCTCTGTTACTCTGTGTCTCATGTTGTTTTTCCATGTCTCCCCTCATCCGGCTCTATTTTAATTTTCTTCCCTCCACTACTTATTGCTTCCCCCACCCTCTCCTCTGTTGATCCCTTACCCTGCTCTGACTTTTAAAAAAAAATGTAAATTTGCAGTTCGGAGAGCCCAGCCGTTGCCATTTGTTGCCAGGTGCTCTTCGACAAAAAAGATAGTTTGCATACTTAAAATCTCTTTTTTTATCTACCGATCTAAGTGTATTCTGCGTAAAGAATATAGGTTCCAAAGGCAAGGCCTATTTGCTTTGCCAATGCTTTTTACTCACTGAGCAGTAATTTAGCACTGAGTAATCTGTCCACACAGAGCGGGATAACCTTTGAGGGATCTTGGCAGCCGGAAAGAACACACCAAAATCACGCTTCTCTGTGGGTAAGATTTAATGAACACAGCCCTCTGACCATGAATTTAAATCCTCCAGTGCACCCCTAAATCAAGGCATCCAGTCACCCAATGAGATGCATCACTAGTGCTCCTCTGGCGCACAAACCCTTCTGTTCCCCTACCTGCACATCACTGTTTGCCACTTGGTGCATATCTTCCTTTGTTCCACTGATGTACAACACATGTGCACCTGGCACACATATATATAGTATGACTGTTGCTCTTTGTACATTGATGCTTGTATTTTTGTTGGATTTTACAAATGTGGGTGCCTGCAGGTGACCTAATGTTTGTATATGCTGTACGTGTGCAATTGTGCCCCTATGCTAAGTGTTCCTGTGTGCATTCACTATGCAAAACCCAAACCAACTTGCGTTGCCAGTGCATTTTTCAATAGCTGGATAACAGCCAAAAGAAGTTAAGCCTCTTGTCACACTCCCACCATTATCTTGACAGTAACTTCCTCTTAGGTTCTCAATTTCCTGATAGATTATGTGTTTCCTAAAACTGAGCTCTTACCAGCGATGACGCCACTAGCCAGTTCCCTTAATTTAAGGATTCTCAATCCATAAATACGTGCACCACCAATGAAAATTCTAAACTAAGCTTTAGGAAAACAGTATCAACAGCAGTGGGATCTTCAAAGTGCACATAACTAGGGGTGGGTGTAACTCGCAGAATTCTGTGTAGTGTATTCCTGTGGAAATACCCAACAATTCCATGAGATTATGCGGTATTACCGAGGAGAGTAATTCTGCATTTAGTGCTCTTTTCTTAGTGCAAAAATGCCCTCTCACATCTAAAATGGACACAAGGATGCACTTTGCACCAAGAAATAGCGCTAAATGCAACAGAGCATGAATATCTGGCGAGAGCAGCTGCTCACTTTTGCTAAATGTGCACTTGGGGTAGGATTTACCCCCAATTTATTGCTGGCATTTGGCGCTATTTTCTTAGCGCAAAATGCATTCTTGCATCTTTTTTAGACGCGAGTGTGCATTTTGCGCTTAGAAATAGTGCTAAATGCAAAAGAACACTATTAGTGAGCACAAGCAGTCGCTCACTGAATGTGCTCTTGCAGAGGATTTTTCCCTCTAAATTACTCTCAATTACACAAGCAAGCATAATCGTGTTATTATCAGTAGTTTAGCATCAAAGAGTAACACTGAATTTCCAAAATTACTCCTACTTGTCCAGCACAATTGAAATTCAGCCCAGGCCTACACATAACCCAAAATGTAAATGTACTCCTCCAGTCCAGTCTCAGGTGAAAGCTTTAGAACAGTTCTATTGTTGCTCATCTCTATCAGCAACACAGATTTGTCCTTTGTCTATAACACTACCCTCCGTGGGAATGGTTTAATCCCTGGTGTCATCACTGACATGCAACTTCACGCCACGTACCACGTACCACTGGCTAAGGCGAGACTCTTCCGAGAATTATCTTGTTTCTTTTAACCGGTCAAGTGTCCAAAGGCAAGGACTCCAAAGGAGTGCCCTTTTGCTTAGACACCTTCAATTCTTTGGAACCTCAGTCTGGGTGTCTAATATATTTGATGGCCGGATTGCTAGCCTCCAAATATTTTTTAAAAAGAGTTTTTTTTTGTTATGGCATTTTCACTGTGGAAAACGACCCCCTTGCTCGGTGATGAAAGTGTCACATTTATCAATGCATTTTCTCGGACCTGCAGCGGTTTGGACTCTTTCCAGGCCCTCAGAAGTTCACAGTACACGCGCGACCATAGAGAGGGCCACCTGGACGAATATACCCGTCACTAGGTTGTGGGTGCATTTGCCCCAGGCCACTAGCTTTCTTTATATAAGGGAACACATATTGCCCTCCCCAGAACACTTCAGAGACCTCCAAGCACACACACTTCATATTCATATTTATAAAAATCTGAAAAACAAATCGGTCTTATATTTCCTTTGACTTCTGATGTCACCAGGCTCTTAGGTGATTCTGTTCACGCTCTGCTGCACCTAGGCTGTACTATTTCATAATTATAATCATAATATTTATTATTATTACCACCATGTAGCAACTAACAAGTAGGTCTTTCAGTGAATTAATAAGCAAATTAGATTTGTAAGTAGCGTCATTCCTACTCGATCTATTGATGTAGGTTCAGTGTAGAGCATGGTAACTCTAATATCTCTGCTATTGGGCTTTCCAGTGTTCTACCCACTGGCCAACTATTGTTTTGCTATCAATGTCTGGATAACGTTTGATACAATGTTTGCTCTTGTGCACATAATATCCCTTTGGGGCATATCATTCACTTGGGGTTTTACTAACACGTTTTAATGTATTACAATTACAGAAACGTAAATATTCTAATTTTATTACAAATACTTGAATATTTCTAAAATTGTGATATTAATGGTGCACAACAAATATTCACGAATGTCATACTAAGCCTGAAATACAAGTATCAGTTACTAAATTCTAATGGCACATAATAAACCCCTTTGTCTCAGGATTAGACTTGGTAGGGCATGGGTACTCACAAACTTTCTCTCGGGGGCCAAATTTACAGTGTGGTTTGTGGCCGAGGGCCGCACCGGTGGGGGCGGGGTCAGTGGGGGAGGGTGGCGGGGCTAGAGGAAAAGAAAAACTGTGACCATGAGGTTGAACACAGGCCCCTGCAGCGGATGCATTCGTCCACTGAGCCACCAGACCCGGCATACACAAATCTCTCTCTCTCTACCTCCGACTACGGCTCAGTGAAGCCAGGGGTACCGACGGAGAGAGCGGTGCCTCACGTCCTGAGCAGTGGCCAGGTGAGGTGAGGTTCTTTACCCGCACAATACGGGCGTGCCGCCAGCCGCTCCCTCACAGTTATGAAGTTTGCATCTCTTGGTGCTTTGTGACAAGATGGGCTGTGAGATTCCGTTCCTCCTGCCCACTGTCCTGTGTTTGCTCACCACGACCTCGATAGATGGGCTGCGCCGACTTACGGCTTCAGACTCTGGAGTTCTATCAGTAAAGGACCTCTGGAAGGTGGTGGTACATTAATAGTACCATAGTGATTGTGGACCATATTGCAGCTGGTACCATACAGATTGAAGCCATAACAAATAAGTATGGTATTCTTTTATCGTTATTAATTTTGTTCACACTTCAAATAGCAGAGTGACAAGAAGTGGGTCCTGACGAATGCCATTGAACCAACAGGTCGCCCAAGGCAGAAACATGTTGACCTAACTTTAATAGGGAACATCCTTATCCCTATTCACTAAGCTTTTAGTCCTAACCACTGGGGACTACTAATTAAACTATTTTGTCTCCCTTGAGTTAGTTTTAATTCACTTTTTCACTTTATTTGCACTCTGCCCCTCACTCCAACTTCCATTGGATGATTATTGAACAAAACACCTCACGCTCCTCTTCTTATGGGAGAGTTGTAGCCCACACTGTGAACCTTGCGGTCGCAGTGTGCAAGAGGGAACCCAATGATGAAGCATGTCACCTTTGGGTGAGTGAGGGTTCTCGTCTTTAAAAGACTAATGCCCTACCCCTTCCCTGCACATACACCTAGGTAGTTTTTTTAATAGAGAAGATCCCGATATTTTTTGTGAGTATAGTGTATTTGGAGTGGTATCGTGGATGTTTTGACTCCGCAACTGAACCCTTTGGTGAGATTGACCATGAGGTTGAACACAGGCCCCTGCAGCGGATGCATTCGTCCACTGAGCCACCAGACCCGGCATACACAAATCTCTCTCTCTCTATCTCTCTCTCCCTCTCTCTCTCCCTCTCTCTCTCCCTCCCTCCCTCCCTCTCTCTCTCCCTCCCTCCCTCTGTGTCTCCCTCTGTCTCACCCTCCCTCCCTCTGTCTCCCTCCCTCTCTCTCCCTCTCTCTGTCTCCCTCCCTCTCTCTATCTCTCTCTCCCTCTCTCTCTCTGTCTCCCTCCCTCTCTCTCTGTCTCCCTCTCTCTCTCTCTCTCTCTCTCTCTCTCACTCTCTCTCTCACTCTCTCTCTCTCTCTCTCTCTCTCCCTCTCTCTCTCTCTCTCTCTCCCTCCCTCTCTCCCTCCCTCTCTCTGTGTCTCCCTCTGTCTCACTCTCCCTCCCTCCCTCTGTCTCCCTCCCTCTGTCAGTCGCCCTCCTCCCTCTGTCTCCCTCTGTCTGTCTCCCTCCCTCTGTCTCCCTCTGTCTATCTCCCTCAGTCTGTCTCCCTCAGTCTCCCTCTCTCTGTCTCCCTCAGTCTCCCTCCCTCTGGCTCCCTCCCTCAGTCATCCTCTCCCTCTCTCTCTCTCTCCCCCTCTGTCTCCCTCTGTCTGTCTCCCTTGGTCTGTCTCCCTTGGTCTGTCTCCCTCTCTGTCTCCCTCTCTCTCTGTCTCCCTCCCTCTGTCTCCCTCTGTCTGTCCCCCTCTCTGTCTCCCTCCCTCTATCTCCCTCTGTCTGTCGCCCTCCTCCCTCTGTCTCCCCCTGTCTCCCTCTGTCTCCCTCTGTCTGTTGCCCTCCTCCCTCTGTCTCCCCCTGTCTCCCTCTGTCTCCCTCTGTCTGTCTCCCTCCCTCTCCTTCAGTCTGTCTCAGTCTGTCTCCCTCAGTCTCGCTCTCTCTGTCTCCCTCCCTCTGTCTCGCTCTCTCTGTCTCCCTCCCTCTGTCTCGCTCTCTCTGTCTCCCTCCCTCTGTCTCCCTCTCCCTCTGTCTCCCTCTCTCTCTATCTCCCTCTGTCTCCCTCCCTCCCTCTCTGTCTCCCTCTCTCCCTCCCTCTCTCTCTCTCTCTGTCTCCCTCCCTCTCTCTCTCTGTCTCTCTCTCTCTCCCTCTGTCTCCCTCTCTCTCTCTCTCTCTCCCTCTGTCTCCCTCTCTCTCTCTCTCTCTCCCTCTGTCTCCCTCCCTCTCTCTCTCTCTCCCCCTCTGTCTCCCTCCCTCTCTCTCTCCCTCCCTCTCTCTCTCCCTCTGTATCCCTCCGTCTGTATCCCTCTGTCTGTATCCCTCTGTCTGTCTTCCTCTGTCTCCCTCTGTCTGTCTCCCTCTTTCTATCGCCTTCCCTCTGTCTGTCTCCCTCTTTCTATCGCTGTCTCCCTGTCTCCCTGTCTCCCTGTCTCCCTGTCTCCCTGTCTCCCTGCCTCCCTGCCTCCCTGCCTCCCTGCCTCCCTGCCTCCCTGCCTCCCTGCCTCCCTGCCTCCCTGCCTCCCTGCCTCCCTGCCTCTCCGCCTCTCCGCCTCTCCGCCTCTCCGCCTCTCCGCCTCTCCGCCTCTCCGCCTCTCCGCCTCTCCGTCTCTCCGCCTCTCCGCCTCTCCGCCTCTCCGCCTCTCCGCCTCTCCGCCTCTCCGCCTCTCCGTCTCTCCGTCTCTCCGTCTCTCCGTCTCTCCGTCTCTCCGCCTCTCTGCCTCTCTGCCTCTCTGTCTGTCTGTCTCTGTCTGTCTCTGTCTGTCTCTGTCTGTCTCTGCCTCTATCTGTTTGTCCCTGTCCCTGCCTCTGTCTCTGTCTGTCCCTGTCTCTGTCTGTCCCTGTCTCTGTCTGTCCCTGTCTCTGTCTGTCCCTGTCTCTGTCTGTCCCTGTCTCTGTCTCCCTCCATCTCCCTCTCCCTCTGTCTCTCTGTCTCTCTGTCTCTCTGTCTCTCTGTCTCTCTGCCTCTCTGCCTCTCTGCCTCTCTGCCTCTCTGCCTCTCTGCCTCTCTGCCTCTCTGCCTCTCTGTCTCTCTGCCTCTCTGTCTCTCTGTCTCTGTCTGTCTCTGCCTCTATCTGTCTGTCCCTGTCCTTGTCTCTGCCTCTATCTGTCTCTGTCGGTCCCTGTCTCTGTCTGTCCCTGTCTCGGTCTGTCTCTGTCTCTATCTCTGTCTGTCTCTGTCTCTGTCTCTATCTCTGTCTGTCTCTGTCTCTGCCTCTATCTGTCTCTGTCTGTCTCTGCCTCTATCTGTCTCTGCCTCTATCTGTCCCTGCCTCTATCTGTCAGTCTGTCCCTGTCTCTGCCTCTATCTGTTACTGTCTGTCCCGGTCTCTATCTGTCTCTGCCTCTATCTGTCTCTGTCTCTATCTGTCTCTCTGCCTCTATCTGTCGCCTCAATCTGTCTCTGTCCAAACAGGAAGCTTCCCAAAAGGCCCTTTTAAAAGTCAGCTGTGAAAGCGCTTACAGCTGACTTTTAAAGGGCCTTTTGGGAAGCTTTCTGAAGGTGCCCTGACGTCACAGAGGCCGACAGTAAACACAGAAGATGGCTGCAGGAGCATACGTAGTGAATACCTATTTAATACGTATTCACTACGTATGCTCCTGCAGTCATCTTCTGTGTTTACTGCCGGCCGTGGAAACTGCAAGGCAAGGTCCGCGAGCTGCCAATGAAGGCCTGCCGGGCCGCTGGCGGCCCGCGGGCCGTACTATGAGTACCACGGTGGTAGGGTGACCAGATTTTCAGAACAAAAAACCGGGACAGCCATTGACATAAAGAAAGGACTAAATGTTGGCACTAGTCAACATGTAGTCCTATTTCTATGTCACTGGCTTTTCCAATATGTGTTTGTGTTTGTGTGTGGTGTGTATGTGTATATGTATGTGTGTGTGTGTGTGTTTGTTTGTTTGTTTATTTGTTCAGGATAGCCATATGGAACACAACACAGCATGGCCGAGCAAGTCTTTAATTTTCATGCACACACACCTCTGTAGCATAAAAATTAAAGACTTCCCCAGCCAAGCTGGGGTGTGTTGCAAGGGGAGCTTTGAGATTTTGGCCTCTGGTGATGTGCTCTGCAGGGGTTGTATCAACCCCACTTCCCCCCATTAAACCCTGCTGTGCTGCCTGAATTAAGTCAGGCAGCACAGTAGGAGACTTTTTCAAACAAAACTCTATCCCTGGTGTCATGAGAGGGCCAGTGTGAAGGACATTTATTCATTTGTGCAGTAAGTGTTGGGACGCCGGGACAGTCATCAAAAACCGGAACTGTCCGGCAAATCTGGGATGTCTGGTCACCCTAAGACTAGGGCAACAGCGCCACTGAAAGCCCAGAGTCACAGCCGTCATCATTGTAAGCATAGGGATCCCTAAGGACAGTCAGTGGCGGCTGGTACCCTGAATAATTGGTGAGTCAACCACTGACCAGCAATGCCTTTAGGGACAACGCCAAAGCTGACTTACTCTAAATCCCATCAAAATCAGTCCATTGGTCTGACATTAATTTCTACTTGATATTTATTAAACTTTAGCCAGTAAACCACTATTCCCTCTTTTACTGCTTCTTGAGAAGTGTTTCTTGATTTGGACCAGGATTATGGGGAGCCCCCAGGGTAGGTCAATGCTGCTTTACATTTCTTGTTTGTTTGATTTAGTCATGCAACTAAATCTACTATTCACAATGCTCAAAGTTAAGGAGCATTTCTGTAAATGGGGTGGGTAGTGCAGGCTTCCATACCATTTGAACCAGTTCTTTTGAAACTGAAAACTCACATCCTCAGCAGCTGAAGAACATCTCAGGAATTAATCTAAAATCCGTCAGACTAATCTAATAAAGGACAGCTTGCACACAAATGAACCCACTGCCCTTTAAATATGCAATATATGCATGGATCATATGCACTTGATTCGCAAAAGAAAATACATCAACAATTTACGTGGCTTAATGTGAGATTCAGGGCTGTAATGCATGCTACCAATGCAGTGGTGTAGATGTCAGAAGTTCAGTAGTTGCAGTGGCAGAGTTTCCCCACTTCATTCATCCTTAGCTCATAGTAAGGGGTTCCTTCTCCCACCGGCTCGCAGGCCAGAAGCAAACTGGAGGTCTGAGAGAAGGTAAATATTGGTGAGGAGAAAAGCCCCTGGATCCGCTTTAGGTTTTATTTGTTCAATGTGATCTCTGAGAAGTAGGTTGTGCAGCTCTTCACAACAACCCTCTGGCCATCACAACATGCCATCACAGCCGCATGTGCAGCCTACCCTCTTGGGATGATCAAAGAGCACCAGAGACCACAGAGGCCAGAAGGGACAGAAGAGGAACACATTTTGGATCCCCAAGCACCTGAGAAACAAGCAAAGTGGGGGAAAAAGCTAATCGGGGTATAGGTAAGGATAGGGGGATAAATAAGAGGGTAAACAACCTCCTTCCCTCCTCTCTTCCCGAAAGGCCTCCTTTGCCGCTGTTAAAGTCCAGGCAAATGAGAGAGCTGTGAAGCTTGGCTTTGTGATCCTGCATCACACATAGGAGATGACAGAGCTAGTGAAGCAATCTCACACCTGCTAGCACAATACTCTAGGCAGTACCCTCCAGTGCTAAAATACACAGACAACACGAGACCATTTTTAACCACAAAACAAGCAGTGAAATGACAGTCAGGAAGATAAGATGTGCTCAACAGAACAACAGGAGTTATTTAAACCAAGTATCCACATAGGCTGCAAAGGCCACAGGAGTCATGCTCCACAGATACACAGGACAGAGGCGAAGAGCCTCTCACATGGGTTCAGAAAACCCTACTAAAATAAATTAGTATGCTCCATGGTAATCTCTAGGCTAAACCACAAAGCCGTGCTCCTCCAGGTACAAGTTAAAAGTTGAGAGGATGATGGGGTTTGAATGAGCACTTGAAGTCGTAGGTGCATTGGAGCTCTGGAGTGATGCAGTTCTATGGTGGACTCCTCCAAGCCAGAGCTATACAAGAACTAGTGAGATTAAAAAAATGTGTGGGCGTGAAACCTGATGCCAGGGTGGATATTTTTGGATGATCTGAGATGGAGGGCCCAAGTGGGAGGTCAGGCGGTCCCTGCTTTGGTTCCTGTGACTGCTTTGTAGAATGAGATGGAGAGTGTGCTGTGATCTCTATTAAGTGTGGGAGGGGAATCAAAGCACCCTCTTACTCGCCATTGCTATGGGATTCTACTGAATAGGCCGAACTCCAATAATGCCTCTGGCGGGAGGCTGATGGTGATTCTGAGGTTAACCAGATCCTGAGAGAGGCCATCCAGGAAAAGGAGTTTTTCTGCTGAGTGCTGGCACTCTGTTTTTCATGGACTGCAGCTCAGACACACTGTATGGGAATGGGAGTGAAACCCTGGATTTATCTTTCCACAAAATTAAAGTGGGTCGTCTCAATAAACATTACGTTTTAATCTAGAAAGGTGTGATAAAGGTTCTTTAGGTGGGTCCAAGGAATAGGAATCCTAGATAGTTAAAGGATGGCATTCTGTGCTCATGCCTCGTGTCTCATATTTAGGAAAAGACATAGGGGGATGGTTGTTGTTCAAGGGGGAAGGCCTTTTCTCGGTGGAGGGCAATAGCAGGGGCTTAGGGGGTTCATCCCTATGAGAACTTCCAGCCTTTACCATTTTTTATCCTTTTATAACAAAAATAAAATTTGCAGCGGTGAAATTTATTATATTTGATTGTGCTTTGCCAGCACTCAAAGCATTTCGCTCACCTCTGTGAGTCCTATTATATTTGCTTAACATGAAAGGTATGCTGTTCCCCAAGGCGGACAATGTGGTAAGGGGACCGGCTCTACGCGCGGGAGGTTTACCGGCGCACGTCCTACGTGGACAGGACACCACGACTCTGGTGTTTGAAGCCCAAAAATACCGAATGGAGTGAGTTTTATCCCTTAGCTAGGTTACCACTAGGATTGGCAGGACTTTGCGCTCGCATCCAAGAAGTGTGGTAGGTAGGAGCCTCATTGCCCACCACCACTACGTGTAGATAGTATTAAAACACTAGGTCCTGATGAAATGCAATGGATCAGTATTGACCACGATGCATGAAATATGTCGACTACACTATATGAGATGAGCTGAGCGCCACTGGACCATAGAGCCAGAGAGCGGCCACTCAGTTTGCTTTTAAGAAGGTGGATTACCAGCCTAATAAAGAGTTTATGTGGACTATCCAATCTTTTTTAACGTCACTCACCTGCACCACATCTACACTGTTCTTTAGGGCCCTCACACCCACGCACCATACGGCAGGAACAAAAGATCTCCGCTAAAGAGCCCCTTTAAGGGTGCCCGTCGGGTATTGCAGCGCCGACCCGATGAGGAGCAAGTCCATATGATGAAGTATGACACCTAGCTTGCTGGGTGTGTGAGGACTCTAGTTCCGACAAGGAGGATTTCCCTCCTTAAATCCCCTTACCACGTTGTCCGCCTTGGGGAACAGCATACCTTTCATGTTAAGTATTGTTTGGGCACGTATGCTGGACCCCGTCATCAAGCCCTTTAGTCCCTCTTCTTTGTTAGAGTCCTATTATATTTGGCCATGAAAACCGTGTGACATTGGGTACATCATTTCAGTGTTCAGAGCTTTATCTGAGAGAGATAGGAGGAGTAGTGGCCCTTTGATGTATTTCTCAGCAGGCTATTTTAGGGGCTCAAGATTTCATTTGGGTGTGATCTACATATCAAGACTCCACCAGTGCAAGGTCAACTTCCCCCCACATCTCACGTTTCATGTTCTGTTATCTTTCATTACATTAAACAAAAGGCACTGTAGGAAAGTAGTATCTGCTTCTTATGGTTACCCCCACTTTTTGCTGATGTCACACTGTTTTTGGACTAGTCTGACTGGGTTCCTGCTATCCAGGACCCCAGTCTATCTGCTTTCTCCCTTAAATTGTAAGTATGTACTTTAGGTACACTCCAGATTGGATACTGGGGTACCCTTATCAGTCCCTAGTATATGGTACACCATGTACCCAGGGCATAGGTACCCCAGAGGCCTCCCATGGGCTGAAGCATGTATTATGCCACCCATGAGAGGCCATTCAAAATGACACCACAGGTCTGCTACAGCAACCTCTGTAAGCTGGTGCTTGCACCACTTTCTTAGATATAGGTTCACTATATCTATCTAAATCACTACACTTAAAAACCTATCAGTCACCCCTATGGCAGGCCTTATCAATCCTGAAGGCAGGGTGCTGGGTTTTACGTGAGAGGGTGCCCCTGCCTGAGTAGGGCCCCTCTGCAGCCTTCGAGACCATTCTCCGGGGTTGTCTGTGATGCAGCCAGACATATAGGTCTAAGCGCATTATAACCTCGCGGTAAATGCTAACTTTAAAATGGCTGCTTAGAAACATGTTGTGTTTGGCTTCAAACACCTTGGAATCATACCTCCACACCAGTAACTGGTGTGGGAGGTATGATTCCACCCTTCCAAATGGACATGTATGGGTCACCGGTCTACCCGGTACCAGCTTTCTCGACCTAGGCAGCACAAAATGGACGCTGCCAGCCACAGACAAGATTCTGCTCGCCTGCTGCTGAGCCAAGCTCGAGCAGAGGAAGGCATGACAATAGACATCCTGTCACAGGGAGGTGTGACCACCTCCCAGACAGGGTTTAGTGTATTGGGGCTGGGTGGGTGCACTCTGAGAGTGCCAGAAAGTCTGCACTGGGGGCACATTTGGTGTCCCTGTGCATAGTCCAGCTCAAACCAGTTCTGGGAGCCATTGGCTCCTGCTCTGGCGTGAAACTGGACAAAGGACATGGGTGTAGCCACCCCTCTGTCCCGCCCCTCCCCTAGGAGGGTCCCTAGAATCTTTCCAACCCCTTCCCATGGGTATAAAGTGGGTTACCTGGCTACAGGACTTTAGATTTTACCTGGAAAAGATTCTTCTAAGAAGAAACCAAGTACTTCGACTGTCTGCACAACACTGGACGACTGAAGAATCTCCCTTGGAGTAAAGGAGTTACTCCCCTGCAGAAGCAGGCACCTAAGTGCATCTGACAAGTTTGCTTCTCCTGAGCTCCTGAGGACTCTGAAGATTTCAGCAACACAGGAGGTGGGTTCCCGAAAGTCCCGGAGGTAGACCTGACCTCTCAGCGATTCTGAGACCAGTATCCCTCGTGGGGACCGTGCAACCCGAACCCCTGTGCACTGCATACATTTGCAAGTGCATATGCTTGTTGGTGATTCCCGAACTTGTGCATTGGACTCCATGTAGTCCTGACCCCGAGCAGCATTTACACTGAAGATAACCGGCCTTCACTCACCGAGTGCTCTGTGGGCTGGTGCTTTGTAATTTGGCTCGAGGTCTCCTCGCGATCCCTGGTCCATTGATCTGTGGGTCCTGGCGAGTGTCACCTTGTTTGTTCTTGAGCTTCCCTGGTTGCTCCAGATGTGCCCTGACTCCCCATTGCTTGGAGAGTCTCCTAGACCTTGCTGGTCCACACCGTAACCTGTTTGCTCTGCCCGCGTGGGGTGCATTTGCCAAGGCTTGTTGGTGCTCCAGCCGGACATCGACCCCTCAGCTCCTGACATCCTTTGTGGGACAGCACACTTCTGGATCCTGGTCATCCTCGACATCTCCTGGTCCCCGTGGCTGCAGAGTCAAGCAACCCTTCTTCGCACCTGAAGCAACCGACATCGGTGGGCATTCGACTACCGAGCCCCTGGTCACCTGAAGTGACCCAGACTCTGTCCCCTCTGCTTTCAGGTTCCTCTCACCTCAAATCCAGGCTTGGATTCCACGGGACACTCTTCGCCTTCCTGGCAGCAGTACTTCTTTGCAACTCTCCATTGAAAACGATGAAGGTTTCCGACACCACTTGACCCCTATGCACCCGGCTCCTCTGGGATAGGTAACACGGGTACCTCGGTACTCACTGGTGGGTTGGCCTTAGAACCTCCTATGTTCCAAAGAGCTTGCTCGAAGTCCTCGTAGAAGTGTCCTTAAACTGTAACTGTACAACCGCGACTTTCCCATAGAGTTGCATGGAGCACGCGGTTGTGTTTCTTCACTGCACCCGTCCTCCGTGGGCGCCCTGTGTCACTGCCTTGGGTGGTTCCTTGGGGTCCCAGTGATTCTACGTGCTGTAGGCACTGTGTCTAGTCAAGACGTGATTGTTATACCATTTTTTTAGTATATGGTTCGGTCTCCCCCTGGAGCCCGCTGTGTATTTTGCTACTTACGAATGTTCTATTGATTCAGTATTGTGTGCTTTATGCCCTAGTCTCGTGTAGAGACTAGTAGAGAGTGTTATATTAATAAAAACATATTTTTATATAATTACTGTGTGGTTCTCCTTTCATTTAGTCATTCAGGAGGTGATATTCTGGTAAAACAAGCTGCTTTACATTCCTTCAAGATTAAGCCTGAAAGCTGCTCTCCACAGCTACCACTAGGATAGCTTTCTAAAGGTTATCTTTGACTTCATACATCATAAGGGTCGTGTGGACTGGTACAGGGTGCCCACTTTAATTAGTGGACAGCATATACCAGGCTCCTTCTCACCTTGGTGTGCAGCGGTTGAGTTTCAAGCTTGCTATTGTTTTACCAGATAAATCTCATTGAGTGATTAACTGAAAACCACTAAGTATTAGGCACATATAATACATCAAGATTTGAATAAGTAAGTTCTACTGAACTTGGAGTTGGGTAAGCTAAGGGTCTAGCACACCCTTTCTCCAACTCAAGAGAGTTTAGTCTCCACTAGGTTAGGTAGGTGCCTACACCACATAACACTAGTATGTCTTCTAGAGGAGAAGCCAGTGGCTCTCTGCCAACTAGGTACAATGGCCTCTCATTTCAAGAATTGAAAGCCATGTGTGTGTCTATGAAGTTGAGGACAGGGAGAAGTGCAAACACCCAACGTCTCATTGAGATTTTGCTCTTGGATGACCTTAGGAAGACCCCAGGGTCTGATGAAGTAGATAGAGTGGGTGGGGCAGGGAATGAGGAAAGGCCAGGAAGTGAAACCTTCTTTGACCTGGACTCAAACCATGACCAGGAGAATCAAGATGATTCTAACCTGGGCAACAAAGATCTTCCTTTAGGTGGGGGAGAAGGCCCCAGTGGCCCTCCTTTTACTCCACCAGGAAGAGTACAGAGTTTACCTAGGAGATCCAGGTCACCCTCTGTAGAATCTCGACACTCAGGAACGTCTATAGGGACTTCCATATCAAATAAGAGGGAATCCTCTTATGATAGATAGTGCCAACTTCTGGAGCTTGAGAAAATCAAGCTTAGGCTCAAGAAGGAGCAGTTGGCCCTAGACAGGGAATCCCTAGAGCTCCAGAGAGCTACAAAGAGATTGGGACTAGAGTCCCATGGTGGCAGGAACAGTGTCCCTAGGCTTAAGGAGTATACTCATGATCATAGGCACCTGAACAAGATAGTCCCTCCCTATCAGAGTGGGGATGACATCCACAAATGGATAACTGCACTAGAAAGGGCCTGTAAGGTACAGAGGGTCCCTCAGGAGCAGTGGGCAGCTATCTTGTGGCTCTCCTTTGCTGACAAAGGTAGAGATAAGCTCCTCCCTGTTACAGAAGAGGATGCTGACAAATATTCAGTCCTGAAAAGTGCTCTTATTGATGGGTTTGGCTTAGCCACTGAACAGTACAGGATTAAGTTCAGAGACACCCAGAAGAGACAGACTCAGGACTGGGTAGACTTTGTAAATTGTGCTACTAAGGCTCTGCAAGGCTGGTTACTTGGCAGTAAAGTGAATGATTTTAAAGGATTGTACAATTTAATTATGAGGGAGCAGATCCTTAATAATTGCCAAAACCAGTTGTTGCATCAGTACTTGGTTGATTCTGATCTGACCTCTCCCCAAGAATTGGGAAAGAAGGCAGACAAATGGGTCAGAACCAGGGTGAAGCAGAAAACTCAGAATCAAGGTGGTGACCAAAAGAAGCAAGATGCTAAAACTTCAGATAAGGGTGGGGAAAAGGGTAAAGACCAGACGTCTTCAGAAGGGCCCCAAAAACCTGCATCTGGAGGGGAGTCACAATCTAACAAGGGAAAAGGCAAAAAGAAACCTTGGTGTCATATCTGTAAAGAGAAGACCCATTGGACAAAGGATGCCAATTGTCCAAGGGCCAAGGATTCTACTCCTACCACCACTGCCCCTAAGGCAACTGTCCCCCCTAGCACAGTTTCAAGTGGTGGTACACAGAACAATGGAATAGTGGGGCTAACCTTGGATCTGAGATGGATTCTGGCCTAGTCAGAATTCCAACTCAGGCTGTTTTGGTCTGTGATGGAGGCATGGATATTGCCTCCTTATTTGTCAGTCCCAGTAATCTGGGCAAGTACAGACAACAGCCTTTAATTAATGGTAAGGAGGCCATGGCATACAGGGACACAGGTGCAAGTGTCACAATGGTGACAAAAGATCTTGTGGACCCTAACCAGATCATACTTGGTGAGATGTACCAAATGACCAATGCAAGCAATGTCAGGACAGACCATTCCTTGGCAGTTGTGAATTTCACCTGGGGAGGGGTAACTGGCCCTAAGAAGGTTGTGGTTAGCTCAGACCTCCCTGTGGAATGCTTGTTGGGCAATGATTTGGAGACTTCAGCCTGGGCTGAAGTGGAACTCAGGACACATGTAGAAATGTTGGGCATCCCTGCAGATGTGTTTGCCATGACTAGGTCACAGGCAAAAACGTCTTCCACTGAACAGGCCCTGGATCCTGAAAGGATGGACCAGGTGCCTTCCAAGAGAAGGAGCAGAAGGGGTAAGGCAGTGTCTTCCCCCCTGCCTCAGAGTGAGAATCAGTCTCCTGAGGGAGATGATCTCAGCCCCTGTGAAGGAACTGTCTCAGAGGAACTTGAACCTGACCAGGTTGAGTTCTTGGGGACAGGGGGCCCTTCCAGGGCAGATCTGAGCCAGGAGCAGCTGAGCTGCCCCTCTCTTGAACCCCTCAGACAGCAAGCTGCTGCTGAGGCTGCTGGGAGTGCCAGTGGGTCCTACAGGATCTACTGGGATGATGGACTTCTATATTCAGAGGGTAGAGACCCCAAGCCTGGTGCTACCAGGAGGTTGGTTATACCTCTGAAGTTTAGAGGCTTCCTATTAACACTGGCACATGACATCCCATTAGCAGGACACTTTGGCCAAAGCAAGACCTGGGACAGGCTTGTCCCTCATTTTCACTGGCCTCACATGTCAGAAGACACAAAGGAGTTGTGTCGCTCCTGTATCACTTGCCAAGCCAGTGGTAAGGCAGGTGGTACTACAAAGGCCCCCCTGATACCACTACCTGTGGTGGGGGTTCCCTTTGAGAGGGTTGGGATTGACATTGTTGGTCCCATGGATCCTCCAACTGCATCTGGGCACAGATTCACACTAGTGGTGGTGGACCATGCCACTAGGTATCCAGAGGCAATACCCCTTAGGACTACCACAGCTCCTGCTGTGGCTAGAGCCCTCCTGGGAATCTTTTCCAGAGTGGGTTTCCCTAAGGAGGTAGTATCAGACAGAAATGCAAACTTTATGTCTGGTTATCTTACTGCAATGTGGAAGGAGTGTGGAGTAAATTACAAATTCACCACACCCTATCACCCACAATGCAATGGGTTAGTTGAGAGATTCAACAAAACCCTCAAGGGCATGATAAGAGGTCTCCCTGACAAGCTGAGGCGTAGATGGAATATCCTTTTGCCCTGCCTTCTCTTTGCCTACAGAGAGGTTCCTCAGAAGGGGGTTGGCTACAGCCCTTTTGAACTTCTGTTTGAACATCCAGTTAGGGGTCCCTTATGTTTGGTTAAGGAGGGATGGGAGTTACCTCTCAAACCACCTAAACAGGACATAGTGGACTATGTACTTGGTCTCCGCTCCAGGATGGCTGAGTACATGAAGAAGGCATCCAAAAACCTTGAGGCTAGCCAGGAATTACAGAAAGCCTGGCATGACCAAAAGCCTGTTTTGACTGTGTATCAGCCAGGACAGTAGGCATGGTTGTTGGAGCCTGTGGCCCCAGCAGCTTTCCAAGACAAGTGGAGTGGGCTCCATACCATTCTTGAGGAAAAGGGAGAGGTTACCTACCTGGTGGACCTTGGAACTCCCAGGAGCCCCCATAGGGTACTCCATGTGAACAGGCTCAAGCCATATGTGGACAGGGCAGACATGGGCTTGCTCATGGCTACTGATGAGGGACAGGAGGAAGAGAGTGACCCACTCCCTGACCTCCTCTCACAGAACCCTGATGATGGTTCAGTTGATGGTGTAGCCTTGGCAGGCAGCCTCACTGAACAGCAACAGACTGATTGTAGGAAGGTCCTCAATCAGTACAGTCACATGTTTTCACTGACTCCAAGTCAGACTACCTGGTGTACACATGAGGTGGGCACAGGTGACAGTCTGCCTGTTAAAAATAAGATTTACAGGCAACCTGTTCATGTCAGGGACTGTATCAGGACTGAAGTCCAGAAGATGTTGGAACTGGGAGTGATTGAGCCCTCAGATAGCCCTTGGGCTAGTCCAGTAGTCTTGGCACCAAAACCTCACACCCATGGTGGTAAGAGAGAGATGAGGTTCTGTGTTGACTACAGGGGACTCAATGCAGTCACTAGGACTGATGCTCATCCAATTCCAAGGGCAGATGAACTGATTGATACTTTGGCCTCAGCCAAATTCTTAAGTACATTTGACCTGACAGCTGGTTACTGGCAAATCAGATTAGCTGAGGATGCTAAACCAAAAACAGCATTTTCAACCGGTAGTGGGCACTACCAATTTGTGGTGATGCCTTTTGGCTTGAAGAATGCACCTGCCACATTTCAAAGGCTGGTGAATAAAGTTCTCACAGGTCTGGAAGCCTATAGTGCAGCTTATCTTGATGATATTGCTGTCTTTAGCTCCACCTGGGAGGATCACCTGGTCCACCTGAGAAATGTTCTGGAGGCCCTGCAAAAGGCAGGCCTCACTATCAAGGCCACCAAGTGCCAGATAGGGCAGAGTAAGGTTGTGTACCTGGGCCACCTTGTGGGTGGAGGCCAGGTTCAACCATTGCAGAGCAAAATCCAAACCATCATGGAATGGGTTGCTCCAACTACCCAGACTCAGGTCAGAGCTTTCTTGGGCCTGACTGGGTACTACAGGAGGTTTGTCAAAGGATATGACTTCATAGTGACCCCTTTGAATGACTTAACTTCCAAGAAAATGCCTAAGAAAGTTCAGTGGACAGTTAGCTGTCAAAAGGCATTTGATGACCTGAAGCAGGCCATGTGCACTGCTCCCATTCTGCAAAGTCCTGATTATTCCAAACAATTCATTGTTCAAACAGATGCATCTGAATTGGGGATAGGGGCTGTGTTATCACAATTGAATGAAGAGGGTCAGGATCAGCCAGTAGCTTTCATAAGCAGAAGGCTGACCCCCAGAGAGAAACGTTGGTCAGCTATTGAGAGGGAAGCCTTTGCTGTGGTTTGGGCTCTGAAGAAGTTGAGGCCATACCTGTTTGGTACTCACTTCATTGGTCAGACAGACCATAAGCCCCTCTTATGGCTAAAACAGATGAAGGGTGAAAACCCCAAACTCTTGAGGTGGTCCATTTCCCTACAGGGGATGGACTATGCAGTGGAACATAGACCTGGGAGTAACCATGCCAATGCAGATGGACTCTCCAGATATTTCCACTTAGAACATGAAGACTCAACTGGTCAAGGTTAGTTTAATGTCCTTGCGTTTTTGGGGGGGGTTGTGTAGGAAAGTAGTATCTGCTTCTTATGGTTACCCCCACTTTTTGCTGATGCCACACTGTTTTTGGACTAGTCTGACTGGGTTCCTGCTATCCAGGACCCCAGTCTATCTGCTTTCTCCCTTAAATTGTAAGTACTTTAGGTACACTCCAGATTGGATACTGGGGTACCCTTATCAGTCCCTAGTATATGGTACACCATGTACCCAGGGCATAGGTACCCCAGAGGCCTCCCATGGGCTGAAGCATGTATTATGCCACCCATGAGAGGCCATTCAAAATGACACCACAGGTCTGCTACAGCAACCTGTGTAAGCTGGTGCTTGCACCACTTACTTAGATATAGGTTCACTATATCTATCTAAATCACTACACTTAAAAACCTATCAGTCACCCCTATGACAGGCCATAGCAATCCTGAAGGCAGGGTGCTGGGTTTTACGTGAGAGGGTGCCCCTGCATGAGTAGGGCCCCGCTGCAGCCTTCGGAGACCATTCGCCGGGGTTGTCTGTGATGCAGCCAGACATATAGGTCTAAGTGCATTATAACCTCGTGGTAAATGCTAACTTTAAAACGGCTGCTTAGAAACAAGTCGTGTTTGGTGTCAAACACCTTGGAATCATAACTGGTGTGGGAGGTATGATTCCACCCTTCCAAAGGGACATGTAAGGGTCACGGGTCTACCCGGTACCAGCTTTCTCGAACTGGGCAGCACAAAATGGACGCTGCCAGCCACAGACACGATTCTGCTCTCCTGCTGCTGAGCCAAGCTCGAGCAGAGGAAGGCATGACAATAGGCATCCTGTCAAAGGGAGGTGTGACTACCTCCCAGACAGGGTTTAGTGTATTGGGGCTTGGTGGGTGCACTCTGAAAGTGCCAGAAAGTCTGCACTGGGGGCACATTTGGTGTCCCTGTGCATAGTCCAGCTCAAACCAGTTCTGGGAGCCATTGGCTCCTGCTCTGGCGGGAAACTGGACAAAGGACATGGGTGTAGCCACCCCTCTGTCCTGCCCCTCCCCTATGAGGGTCCCTAGAATCTTTCCAACCCCTTCCCATGGGTATAAGTGGGTTACCTGGCTACAGGACTTTAGATTTTGCCTGGACAAGATTCTGCTAAGAAGAAACCAAGTACTTCGACTGTCTGCACGACGCTGGATGACTGAAGAATCTCCCTTGGAGTAAAGGAGTTACTCCCCTGCAGAAGCAGGCACCTAAGCGCATCTGACCGGTTTGCTTCTCCCGTGCTCCTGAGGACTCTGAAGATTTCAGCAGCACAGGAGCTGGGTTCCCAAAAGTCCCTGAGGTAGATCTGACCTCTCAGCGATTCTGAGACCAGTATCCCTCGTGGGGACCGTGCAACCCGAACCCCTGTGTACCGCGTACATTTACAAGTGCATATGCTTGTTGGTGATTCCCAAGGTTGTGCATTGGACTTCGTGTAGTCCTGACCCCGTGCAGCATTTACACTGAAGATAACCGGCCTCCACTCACCGAGTGCTCTGTGGGCTGGTGCTTTGTAATTTGGCTCGAGGTCTCCTCGTGATCCCTGGTCCGTTGATCTGTGGGTCCTGGCAAGGGTCACCTTGTTTGTTCTTGGGCTTCCCTGGTTGCTCCAGATGGGCCCTGACTCCCCATTGCTTGGAGAGTCTCCTTGACCTTGCTGGTCCACACCGTAACCTGTTTGCTCTGCCCGCGTGGGTTGCATTTGCCAAGGCTTGTTGGTGCTCCAGCCGGACATCGACCCCTCAGCTCCTGACATCCTTCGTGGGACAGCTCACCTCTGGATCCTGGTTGTCCTCGACGTCTCCTGGTCCCCGTGGGCGCAGGGTCAAGCAACCCTTCTTCGCACCCGAAGCAACCAACATCGGTGGGCATTTGACTACCGAGCCCCTGGTCACCTGAAGTGACCCAGACTCTGTCCCCTCTGCTTTCAGGTTCCTCTCACCTCGAATCCAGGCTTGGATTTCACCGGACACTCTTCGCCTTCCTGGCAGCAGTACTTCTTTGCAACTCTCCATTGAAAACGACGAAGGTTTCCGACACCACTTGACCCCTATGCACCCGGCTCCTCTGGGATAGGTAACACGGGTACCTCGGTACTCACTGGTGGGTTGGCCTTACAACCTCCTATGTTCCAAAGGGTTTGCTCGAAGTCCTCGTAGAAGTGTCCTTAAACTGTAACTTTACAACCGCGACTTTCCCATAGAGTTGCACGGAGCACGCAGTCGTGTTTCCTCACTGCACCCGTCCTCCGTGGGCACCCCGTGTCACTGCCTTGGGTGGTTCCTTGGGGTCCCAGCGATTCTACGTGCTCTAGGCACTGTGTCTAGTCAAGTCGTGATTGTTATACCATTTTTTTAGTATATGGTTGGGTCTCCCCCTGGAGCCCGCTGTGTATTTTGCTACTTTCGAATTTTCTATTGATTAAGTATTGTGTGCTTTATGCCCTAGTCTCGTGTAGAGACTAGTAGAAAGTGTTATATTAATAAAAACATATTTTTATATAATTACTGTGTGGTTCTCCTTTCATTTAGTCATTCAGGAGGTGATATTCTGGTAAAACAAGCTGCTTTGCATTCCTTCAAGATTAAGCCTGAAGGCTGCTCTCCACAGCTACCACTAGGATAGCTTTCTAAAGGTTATCTTTGACCTCATACATCATAAGGGTCGTGTGGACTGGTACAGGGTGCCCACTTTAATTAGTGGACAGCATATACCAGGCCACCTTCTCACAGGCACTCTCAATATTGATGATAGTGTAAGCTTCAGCATTATTAGGTTCTCAAAATCCAATGGGCCTCCAGGTCCCAAAGGCGGCCAAACATTCTTTTTAGGACCAGTCTTGAATTTTAAACACCAGATTTGAGTACTGTTCATATTAGCATATTTGAAGCCCAAATTGTTCCAACCGTAGGTCAGGGTTCAATTCTGCATCCCATATTTAAGAAAGGGGGTCCCAGTAAAACAACAAATTATAGAATCATAACCTTCTTAGATGCTGAGGCTACATACTATATGCAAATATATTTAATAGAGCTAGAACACTGGGCTCAAACTATAAAATGTATTTTGCAGAAGCAAACAGGCTTTTAGACCCAACAGCATCGCAAGTGACAATATATTTGCATTGACAATGAAAATATACGAGTTGTTAAATTTTTAAAAAGAGGCATGTTTGTTTTAAAGACTATTGACATTATTGTAAAAATTAACAAGATAGGGGATTTTCGCCCCGTTACTGAGAGCTAATCAGTCACTATAGATCCAAGTTAATTAGCCGATGATGGCCACCTATCAAAAAAACATATTATGACAAACATAGGTCTCAAAGAAGGCTGTGTGAGTTGGCTGGCCCCACTCCTCTTCAATTTGTATCATATTCCGACGAATACCATAATTTAGATCGCATAGTGAGGGGTGTGCAAAAATCTTTGGGACCTTCACACAATTATAAAAAAGTTAGCAAGTTGGCAATCAACACAAAGAAATGGCAGTCTTCTTTTCCCCCCAAAAATATGTAAAGTCAAAAGATGGTACATTGGCAATGTTAGGGTTTAGAGCAATAGGAAAAATAATCTCCTATGTGTAAGGATTGCAGATAGGGGGTCAACAAGTGGACATCTTGCCTCAGTAAGAAACAAAGCTGCCATGCTGATATACTCCTTTGCGCATCTTTATAAAACTTGGAGGCTCCACATATTAAACCCTTATTAGAAGCTGCAAATGCGAAACTATTGCCATTGTTTGACTATGGTGCTTCGGCACTTCCAGGTAAATTAGGTCCTTGGTTGGATCGTATTCAGTGCAAACATTTTGGACAAATTTTCAGTCTACCTAATTAAACCAGCCAAATGGAACTTAGGCTAGAATATAACTTGCATCAGCCATCACTTAGGTTGATGTCTCAATTGTTGGCCTGCTGCCATATTTTGCAGCACGCTGGTGAGAATACCATCAAAGCAGCTATTTTGGAAGCACATTCTTATAGACAGCTCTCTCAATCTCCTTGTCCACTTTACTTCTGTAAGGCATTGATAACTTATATTAATGGCATTGAGGCTAAAGAACCAGGTGAAAGTACTTTCCTATCTTGGTGAATTTAATAAAAATATATTTTCAAGTTATAATTTAGGCAGTTTTCTGACCAAATATTGGCCAACTATCTGTCTGCCACTCTGGCTTCATTTTATGCACATCCACTTTTTAACTGTTCCTTTTTATGGTCTGGCTGGACAGTGCAGCTGTCGTCAGACAATTATGTGAGAATCACCAGAGAGGGGCTTTGGCTCCGCCCACATGTTGGGATTGGGCAGACGTTGTGTGCTTCCACAAAAAAAGTGCCAACCCTCTGCACAGTTGTGATCATTTTGTTTATTTATCCAGCTACCTAACCTTGAAGTTTCAGGGACACACACATGGCATTGGAATGCTATTACAGTGTCTTAGATAACTAGATCATTTACGTTGTTTTTCTCTGGCAGCAGTACAGATGGGATGAGGGCAGGATTTTTAAGTCTTTCTTGACAGTGCAACTGTCACCTGACCTTTTAACCTACACCAATATTAATCTACAGTTCTTTGCTTACACACAAATGCTCATCTATTCCCATGCTATCTACTTGTAATGCTTCACATTACCATACAACATTCTTTAAAGTCAGACCTATTGGCATTGTTAATGCCTGTGCTGGAATTTAGACAAGCAGGGCCCCCTCCATGAAAACCATATGAAACGTTGTCGATTATGAGACACCTGGTATGAAACACTACAAACTATTTGCATGTTTGAAGAAAATGCTTCAGGCCTTCATTTTTAGGTCGAGCCTCAGTCAGCGTGCATGCGTTGCTCTGCGAGAATTGCTGTAGTGGAGTATGGAAGAGAAGCCCTGCCCACTCTCCGTTCAATATTTTTTTCACTGGCTTGTGTCTTTGTCCTCCGTAAATGCTGGCTTCTGATTCAGTAATTGACTTGTTAGTCCTTCCTTAGTACAGCCAGGTCTTCATTTGTAACCTCCCATGGCTACTGGCCCCTTTACTTCGCTTGTGACATGGTACGTCTTTTTAAGTCTGTAAGCACTACTTTCTTTATTGAGTTTCCCTCACTGCAGGCACGACGTGCTTTGCGAACATTCAGCGTGCCATGCGCACTTTTTCTTTTCAAGCAGCCGGGACAATGGCGTGCTTCTTTCCAATGCCATAGGTTTCGCATTTAAATGCGAGACCTATTGCATTGTAAATATTTTTTAACCCGGCATGGGGGAGGGGCACACGCACCAGCCAGCGTGTGTTTTAGCTCTGGGCTGGGACTATGGCTTTTTTAAGATTCCGGTCACAGTTGAAACGTGGATTCAAGAGCAGGAGTGGTATTTCTCTTTCCGGAAACGCCGCTACCAGCCGATCCAAGCTTAGGCGAAGCAGCCGGGGGAGGTCAGGTGTCCCGTCAGCAGCCGCGGCTGTCAGGGAGCAGACAGTGAGTATCATGCGCTATGAAACAGCTCATACGTAAGGAACACATTTTGCTTTCTATCCATGAAAACAACTGTATTGACTTTATATGAGCCTTCCCTGCCAGTGGCGGGCGGTTCTGTGGGGTCCTTTGCCGTGCAAGCACTTACCGTGGCGCCCATTTGTGTATACGCTGTTGCTCGGTTTCTGGCCCCACTGTCTGTTGGGCAAGGAGATGGTTCAATGCTTCCTCTCCCTTTGAAGCAGTAATCTCTGTCCATTACTATTGTCTTAATTAAGGGACTCAAACAGAGACGGGAGGAAGAAATAGAAAGCGAATCAGTCACACAACCTGCTCATCTGGTTGCAATTACAGGTTCAAAGGGATGCATTAATCAGAGGTGCTAAATGCAGAGGCTTTTCTGGGCCAAGCAGGCACAAAGGAGACGGAATAAGCACTGCATGTATGAAGCAATGCCAGGCTAATTTGGTGTGCTCCGCGCTGCCCCTGAGGATCATAACTGTCTGATGCACTAGCAATGTGTCAACTTAGCTTACAGGTGGCCCTGGGTTATTGTGTGACACTGCCAGCAAGTTCTATATAGCCAACAACATTTTGCATTCAGGGACTTGTAGTATCACCTTTAATACTGTAAATATGGAGTGAAAAATAAAAGCATGCACTGTACTGTTGGCTAAAAAGGAATGGCTAAAGATGTTACTCGTGTCATTGTGCCGCTCAGCACCTATACATCCATCCATCATTGGAAAAGCTGGGGGCGACATATATAGCTGCCACGTTTGTCGTGGGTCCATGGGGGATGAGCTGCTCTAGTACAGTTTTTTCCCTTTGAATTGTGGGACTTGTAGTCCTGGTTTTATAACGGAATAAACAGGACTTTAAGTCTCAGAAGTCAAAGAAAGACACTAGAAAGCGAGCAACTCATCACGCATGGATCTAAGAAACTTGGCAGGGTCATTGTGACCCCCTGTACAGACTGCGATGGGGCACTTTCTTCTTAGACCAAAGCTCTCAAGATTCCAAGGGCCATGTGGAAATGCTCACGAAGTCCGATTTGTCTTGTAATCTCAGAATTACTTTTTGGAATTTATTATGAAAGGAACATGACTACAAGCCCCAAAATGCAAAAATAAAATGTGGATTGGTTCCACCACTCATGCATGGGCACGTCACTGTGACACACAGTATCCATCCTGGTCTTTCCCTGGTTTTAATCATGTATTAGTCCATTTGATTCAGTGAAGCAAGTCAATATTACAACTACCACAAAGCAATATTGTACTGAATTAAAGCTCAGGATGGGGCTACCGTGTCCTGATGCCACGACTCATGTGGTAACCCCATATATTTAGTTTATATAACTCATGCCAAGGTGCCAGTAATGTCTAGGATTATTTATCGGGATCTAAAGGTCCAAAACTGAACTACGAAGTCCTAGACAGCAGCATCTCATGAGGCCAGTTTGAAACTAAAAATACAACCCAAAACGAATGCATGGAAATGCTTGATCCTTCTCTTCTCCACTGGCTGCTACTCCATCCCAGCTTTTCACTTGTCTGTGGCTTTGCAAAACGGACCAACCAGTCAGGTACCAATTAGTATCAATTGTGTTTGGAAGCACTGGTCCAGCCTCAGTTGCTAAGCCCCCTTCCCCTCTGCATGGAAAACAAACTACCCTAGATGCATTACACCCTTACTGGGCCTCAGTGAGATGAGTCTTGAGTCCCGAGGCCATGCATACTGGGAAGAAGGAAGAATGCTATACGAAAACAGCCTCACATTCACATAACATGTATGTGCCCTTTTATGTGGCATGCCATTTGTAAAACACATAAACAGAGGTCCCTGAGGAGGCACAGTGCTGGGCTTCTGTGGTAATGTTGCAGGGGCCGCCAGAGTCATTGATTATTGAGAGGTCAGGCAGACTGTGTTCGCAGTTCAATATTTGAGCCCTAGGGTTGGTGCCTTCTCCTGCAATCTAGATTATTTTACTATTTTTTCACTGGATTGGGTATACTGCATGTCTACTGATTTATGGAATGAGATTTCACATAAAATAACGGCCAGGAAAAGGAGACAAGATTGTAGGAGAATATGGTGCTGTGCCATTCAGCGTTTTTGTCTAACAAAAAAATGCACAGTTTATGTAGACTTTGTTGATGAAACCGTTTCTTTTATGCAGGGTTTGTCAAAAGCACAATTGATGGCGAAAGGATGTGTGCACGCATGTAGAAAGTCAGTTTGATTTTAGAGAAAAAAATAATTTTTGCAGAAAATTGGGAAAATGGAAGTCTTGAAAAACACAGCTCTTTCTATCTGCTATATCAAGTCCTCAAGCAAAACTAGCTGGTTGAAATGTGGCTAGATGTGTTACTCTGTTGTTCAGGTCACAATATGGGAATGGGTGGTGTGCAGCTGAGAATGCAGCATCTTATTATTATACATATAACAGCAGTGATGTACACCATGTTTCTTAAATATTTGGGAATGTACAATATAAAATGGTTACATGAATCCTGAGGCATTTCATTGGGCAGTACATTTTGATGACAGCTGGTGGAAACTCTCGTTGAGAGTACTTACAAATGTGCACATTTGAAGGCCATGCCTTGCACCCTGGACCCACTAGATAAGGCAGAAGGTAATGCCAAGGAGATTTTGGTAGGTGCTTTGGGATAAGTGATGTACAAAGTGCGTGTGTGCGCACCGCTTGCAGGTTTTCAAAACACATAAATAAAAGGCATTGCCATTTACAATGCCAATAGCTCAAACTCTCGCGAATGCGAGACCTATTGCATTGCAAATGCTTGTTTTTAAAGAAGGGTTCAGCAAAGATTTAGCTGCATTGAGGGTTGCACTAACCAGGGCAGATTTACAGATGACTGCAAATGTATCTTTAAAAAATGGATGCAGCTTAGCTCCGCCTTAGTAGAGGAGGGTGCTTTCAAATCAGCTAATCTGTCTTGTATTGAAACAGCTTTTTTGCAGCGTGTTACGTTTACCATTGATTTACTGCTGGGAGCTCCATTGTTATTAAGTTCAAATGTTTTACCAGTTGTTTTAATTGGTTTAGAAGTTAGTACAGATGGAATGTTTTCTTTTAATCCTTTTTAAAACGGATTGGTTTTTATAAATTTTTATCGTGGTTATTTATTCTTGGGGTGCATTTTAAATGCGAATGCTGCTGTTCATCTTTGCACTATTCTAACTCATCGACAATAAAGAACCGACTGGCATTAATTGTTTTTTCAGGCTCACGTCTGTCCATCCCCAAGGCACGCTGGCCCAGTTAGCGCGTGAAAATACACGGGCTTGCATGCCAGCTCACGCTGAGCTGGGCAGCTTTGCCCAGAGTAAATGACGTGCCAAAGCAACCCGCTGCTACCGTGCAAATGGGCCTCTCTATCTTTGCCACTCGGGCCTCGAGCGCTAACAGCAACCTCCCCAGCATCACGCATGCGCGATAGGCCTAGGAATGTGGCTCTGGAACCGTATCTAGTAAACTAAGACTAATACGTGAGGCACCAAACTTACAATAAGTAAGTGATCACAAGCATTACGTCAACACAATTTAACAAAGAATAGGGATGTATAAAAGTGAGCTCTCAACACCTATCTGCTAAAAAGCATGTTTGCAGGCAGAAATGTTCATGCTTTCTGCAGTCACTTTCTACGTAGCGCACACAGCTCTCTCACTGTGAATGAAAGAGAATGACATCAATTCATCAATGTTAAATTAAGATGAATATGTGCATTTTAAGACGCAGGTATTCATGACTGAAAACAATTTCATTCTATGCATATTTAATGGGCAGAAAAGCACTCCACGAATGCTCAATGCATGAATGTAAAGGATGAACCCACGTATGGGTCTTAGGGGCCCATTACGATACCCGGCGTAAAAAAATCCGCCAGGCATGGAAGCGGCAAAAATCCGCCCGCACACACCGTCTGAACACCGACCACGCCATTACGATTACACAAACCGAAAACCGCCATCGGCGGAAAAATCACACAAGACACCGCCCGCCATCGTCCGAGTCGGAGTCAAACCGCCCGCCACAGACGGAAACACGCACGACAACACAAAACCGCCCGCCCTCACGGCCGACACACCGCACGTGAAATTACGATCGCACCGCCATGAGCGCGGGAAAACTACAAATATACCGCCCGCCAGCGCAAACAACGCCGATGAGAATCGACACGGCAGAAGCCATGGCGCCCACGTCCCTGCACAGAAACCATCCGCTCACAAAACCAATAGCACACAACATGGCCAACAAGTCCACATAGCAAGGCACGCACAAATACACAAGCACAGTACACATCCTGAAAACACCCCCCCGGACAAACAAAAACTACAAAGGCCAGAACCCCAGACACAACACACCTGAAAACAACAGACCATGAGGACACACCCACATAGGTAAGTACAAAAGCAGCACTCCCACAGACCACAACCCCTTGCAACATTGCAAACCAGAGAGGAGAGGAGAGGACACAGTGACACAGCAAGGACAGCAGCACACCACAGAAACGCACACATCACAACCACCACCACCACCACCACCACCACCAAACACCTGCACCACAAACCCCCTGCACATTACACAACACACACCGCACCAGCACCACAAACACCATGGCACCACAAAGAATGCCCAAGTTCACGCCCATTGAGCTGACGGTCATGGTCGACGAGATCATCAAGGTGCACCCACAAATCTATGGGAACATGGTCCAGCACACACCACTAGCCACCAGAAACAGAATGTGGAACCGGATCGTAGACCAGGTCAATGCAGTCGGGACCCTGCCCAGGAACAGAGGAGAAATAAACAAACGTTGGAATGACGTCAAGAGCCTGGTCAAGAAGAAGGAGGGCAAAAACAGAGAGCTGGCTGCCGTCACTGGCGGAGGGAATCCCGCGCTCTTCAAGACCTTCAAAGCGTGGGAGGAGAAGGTGCGAGTCATAATACATCCGGAGATCCTCGCCGGATTAGCAGGGGGAGTGGAGGCTGGTAAGTACAAACTAATGTATACCAGCACACCGCTATGTACTCACATGCACTACCACCATGCCACAGCTCCCAGGGACAAACACCCCCATGTCCAGCACACAATACACAACACATCACACACACATGCAACAGACACCACCACACACAGCCCAAACCGAACAACTGTAAGATACGTGGGGACATGTGTACACTCAGCCAGCCACGTAACCACCAACAGGTCCCCAAATATGCCAGAAGCGCCACAACGAGCACCCACCACACCCATGTGTCCGCCACAGCTGCACTAACCGACAAGTAACAGGTAAGTGGCAGGAACACAAAGTGCAGTGGGTGGGACGGTGGACAGCCCAAGTACAACACACACCAGGCCCCTAGTCCCACAGCACAACAAGGAGGAGCATCCCCTACACCCCACAGCCACGTGTCAGCCACCGCAGTGCACAACGACAGCCGAAAGGCAGACATCACGGTCCACAGCAATCGGTGTCAGTGGGTGTCCAGCCACCCCCACGACCCACAACACCCCCCCACCCCCACAGACCTGCAACATGGAGCACCCCCTGCTTAGAGCCATGTGGCATCCAGTACAGTGCACGCACGAACAACTTGCAGGTGGGAAACTGGACAGGGCTGGATTACTGGAGGCATGAGGACCGGAACACGACCAACACATGGGACATGTCACGTAGCAGACGAACACGCAGCACCGCCCACCGTCACGAACAAGTGAACAATGTGCACACGGACATGAACAACAGACTCACACCCCACATGACCCATCACAGACATAGCAACACCCAAGGAGCCACGTCTGCATGCACAAGCCACACTGAATATAGTACCACACGGCAGCCACTGTGCAACTCATCACACACAACCGAAACACCATTGAAGTCCTGTCCATGTAGCCCCTACTGCCTGTCAACCACACACCCCACAACTACGCCTATGTAAGACAAACAACACTAGACGCAACAGAGCGGAACAACATAAATGCACACGAACACCACTGAACCCATCAAACACACAGACACACCATGCACATACAACATACCATCCATCCCATCCGTCAGCCCCAGTCTCATGAAAGGCATGTCATCCGCACAGCTGCCACACATACAGCAGTCACGCTAAGATACATGCCCATGACCAACCATGTGCCAGAAGTCAATGAAGCGCACGACACACTGTGAGCAACAACACACAACATGGGCCACACCCCCCCGAGCACTGCAGTGATGCACATGGCACAGGGCAGCACGCACACCAAGGAGATGGGACAACTGCAATACGTTGGCTGGCACACAACCATCACTCACTCATAACGATGCGTCCAATGCCATGTCCAGTAATCACAACACACAGCAAATATGCAGGCCATGTCAAGCATGCACACACCTCAAACCATGCACTGTCATGCTGCCACAACACATGTCACGTTCGGCACCCATGGCTCACAGCATGTACCCCAAAAGCATATCCCCTCCCAAATGCGAATCTGGGGCATGGCCCCCATGTTGCCATATGCGTTCCTAAGCGTTCCATTTGAACCCCAAAAGCATATTCCCTCCCAAATGCGAATCTGGGGCATGGCCCCCATGTTGCCATATGCGTTCCTAAGCGTTCCATTTGAACCCCAAAAGCATATTCCCTCCCAAATGCGAATCTGGGGCATGGCCCCCATGTTGCCATATGCGTTCCTAAGCTGTTCCATTTGAACCCCAAAAGCATATCCCCTCCCAAATGCGAATCTGGGGCATGGCCCCCATGTTGCCATATGCGTTCCTAAGCGTCCCATCTGAACACCAAAAGCAAAGTACAAACCAGACCCAGGATGGGCCAGGAGCCCGCATACACCAGAGTCACAATAAGTAGGGGCACAGCAACACACCCATCGGCATGGCCAATCCGTCCCATGCCACATGTGCACAGCACACAGTCCCATTGCCAAGCACACACAACTACAAATGCTACAGCCACACACACGCCTCCGGGAAACCCATGTACGAGATTGCACGAACTGTTAATGTCAGACGACAAATACATACTTCGCCAGGTGCAACACAATAACAAATCTCATTCTCTCCACAGATGACGAACTGCTGGATGCTGGGGATGGAGCCAGCAGCCAGCACAGCCAGCCTACAAGCCCCCAACGAGGACACACGGATGTGGAGGATCTGTCCTCCTCTTCGGACACGGACCACCAAGCAGGCCCATCTGGTGTGGCAGGGCCCAGCCGCTCCCCAGGACCCCTCCTACCCACCAACCCATCATCCAGGGCTGCTGAACATTCCCAGCCCCCTGCTGCCACTGTCGTTGCAGCCACACCCACGGTCATTGCGGCCACTACCACTGCCGCAACCGCCACCATCGCCGCACCGACCACCACCGCCGCCACCACCACCACGTCTTCGCTGGCACCAGCCCCAGCGCAGGTGGTGGCCCGGCCGACTGGATCCACCCTGGGAGCCACAGCGAGGACCGTGGTGAGCAATGTGGCTAGTGGGCAGGCCGGTGGCAGCAGGACTGGTAGGAGGAGCAGGGCTAGGGAAACGCCAGCCTCCCCTGGGAGCCATGCCCTGCCTCAAATGGCCAGAGTCCTTGGGGCCTATGAAGAGGCCCAAGGACAATGGGCCAGGTCAGCTACAGACACGCGTGGGGTGCTGGGGGTGCTGAGGTCCATGGACGCCCGTATGGGCCAAATCGTGGACCTCATGGGCCAGCTGGTGGTGGCGGTGAGGTCACAGCCAGGGACAGCAGCTCCCCTCCGCCACCACCTGCCGGGGCGCAGGGTCGAGCAGCAGTGTCCAGTTCCCCTGCGTCCACAGCCAGTGAGCACACCTCAACCACCAGCATGTCGCAAGCAGGCACCCCCTCGCAAACGTGGAAGGGGCCGTCCGAAGTGGAAACAGATCTCCCGGGAGGACTTCGCACGCTCCAAACGCAAGTGAGGCAGCCAGCCAGCCTTCCTTGACCACCCACTGCATTGACTTGGACTACGATCCCACTCCACACAGCCATCTGGATGGCATGTGTGTGTTGGACTATGGACATAGAACCAGTGGGTACACCCTGAGCATCACGCAGCCATGACCGACAGCTCATTGTCACTGCACGCACCACTTTTGTCATCACCTTACACACAATCACATGTCACAGTTTGAAATAAATGCACCTCTTACACTAACTGCTGTTTGTGCCCTGTGTTTTATTTGTACGGAATACAACGGCCACCTTGGGCGGAAAGGCACCTGATGCGTGGCATGGCAAAGGAATCCGGAGGGCCTGTAGGGACCTAGGGGTGGGAGACAGAACAGGAGCACATTCAATGAGTGTGTCACACACCCATCACACAGTACATGTCAACAACTACAAGCAATGTACACACATCGCACAGAGCAATAGGGCACAATGCCACAGCCACCAACAGTGGCATACTACCCTGGCCATGGAGCGTTGACACACAGCACGCAGTGAACAAACGGCCACCCTGACACAGCACACACACACCTGCACAGATACAGCCACATCAGCCGTCGTACATGGACACTCACCATCAAGTGAAGTAGCGGGCGATGAGCTGCTGCCGCACATTACCAGCTTCCTCCTCTCCGCTGTCCTCCTCACTCGAGCTGTCCTGGTCTGCGGGCTGGGGCCCTGGTTGATCTCCGTCATCCACGATGAGGGGGATCTGCTTCCGAATGGCCAGATTGTGCAGCATGCAGCACGCCACCACTATCCGGCACACCTTCTGTGGGGAGTACGCCAGCGCACCCTCGGTGCGGTCCAGGCACCTGAACCTGGACTTGAGGAGGCCAAAGGTACGCTCGACCACACGTCTGGTCCTCCCATGTGCCTCATTGTAGCGATCGTCTGCTGGGGTGCGAGGATTCCTCAATGGACTGAGCAGCCATGCCCCATTCGGGTACGCAGAGTCACCTGGGTGTGACGGACACAGAGAACCGTTGCTATTCCAACTGGACAGGGGACAGCATCGCACAACCAGCACGCTACACCACTCCACATACTCACCGACAATACAGCCACGATCCTGTTGCATATTGGACATCAGTCGTGGCAAGATGCTGTTGCGCATTATGTGTGCGTCATGGGCCGAGCCTGGGAACTTTGCACACACGTGGGTGATCACCATGTCCGCAAGGCACACCACTTGCACATTCAGGGAGTGCATGTGCTTCCTGTTGCGGTACAGGTGCTCAGTGGCCTGTGGTGGAACAAGGCCGACATGTGTGCAGTCAATGGCTCCAACGACGTGTGGGATTCTGCCAAGGGCATAGAATGCACCCTTCACTGCCGCCAATTCACGGGCCCTGGGGAAGCGGATGTACCTGTTTCGGCACAGCATCATGGCTGCCAGTACATCCCTCAGCACCTTGCTGAACATGGGCTGGGACATCCCTCCTCCAATGCCCACTGTGTGCTGGAATGACCCAGTGGCGAAGAAATGCATGGCGGCCATCACCTTAGCCGTGGGGGTGACAGCAGTCGGATACACCCTGCGGGTACGGAGATGGGGTTCTAACATGGCACACAGTCGATGCAGGGTTGGCCTGTCCAGCCGAAACTTCCTAATAACCTCTGTATCGTCCATGTCCGCCAGCAATTGGTATGGGCGGTCAATGTTCGGTCTCCGCCTAGGGACAATGGCAGAGGACACATGTCAAAGCAACACAACACATAGCAATTTCGCATACACATCACTGACATGACTGAGCAAGCACATGAGCCACAGCCCAGCTGTCAAGCTGGGACGGCACGGCCACAATACACTTACACAGGTCTCCCAACAATGGCAATGGCTAGTGATACAAACCACTGCCATGTGCATGCACATGGGGATCTAGGCCCCAATGACTTGCGGGGCGTGCTGATGGGGACTGACTGCATATCCGTCAAGCGGCAACGCCACGGCTACATGAATGTCTGCTGAGCATGGAACTGCTTCCGCGGCTGGATGAGTATGGCACACGACGACGACGATGTGGGCACAGGCTGAGCGGCCAAAACAAGTGGGACCTGTGGCACGAGGGGATATGAGACCGTAGTAGGTGTCAGCACTGCACCCTATGTACAGCACTGTACGGATCACACCTCCCGAAACATTGACAGGTGTCCACATTGACAGCCCCATGCCAAGACGGCTGTGTGCTTGCAGTCACACGTCACAGGTGAGAGGTTACATTGCACGTGCCAGGTGGCAGACGTACATAGTGGGAGCTGGCATGTGTGTGCATGTGTCTCCTGTTCAGGATCCACCAGATGGGCGCTGACTCTGTACTGACCATTGGACACAGCATGTTCCGTGGAAGGCTTGTGTGTGTGGGATGGTGGCACTGGATGTGCCTCCGTTGGGTGGGGGCCATGCACAGGGCGGGTACGTCGATGATTGCGCATTGTTGGTCACGGTGGGTGCACCAACTAAGATGTGTTGCCCTGTGTTAAATTCCTATGTCCGCATGATGATGGACTGTAGATGTGGGCAGACTACACATTGGTCGATGTGCTGTCTATATGCATGTGCCTTCACACCAGGCACAGCTGCCCCTGCACATGTGACCCCTGCTGGACTCGCTGCTGGGTCTGTGGAGCTGATGCACCTTCTGCGCGTGGGGCGGACAGCTCTCCTCACTTCCCTCATTGCGCATGTCATGACTTTGCCGCAGGTGACATGGATCATGGAGGGCCCACATGTACGCGTGGGTAGGCTACACATGATTGTTCACTGGTCGCCACCCCCAGTCAGTGTTTCGAATGGGAAGGTTGTCGTGCTGGTGGTATGTTCGATGTGGCGGATGGGCGGGCCTAGGTGCGGGCTTACATTCCGGACATGGGGGGTAGTTGGATTGGCGACTAGTTGCAGTACACACGGGACACGTCTCTTCCTTTCCACATCTGGGTCAACCCTTGTACTAACTGACAGTGATACAGTCATCTTCGCCCCAGCCCTCATGTCCTCCCCTCGCACCCCCAATATGCATGCTCACCTGCGAGGCTAGCGCTTGCACAGGCAGCCCCAAGCTCGCACCAGAGAGGGCAAGGAGTGTATGTGTGGGTCCAGTTGCACGAGTGGGCTGTCTCAGGGTATGATGTGTGGCGGGACGCCGTCCACCTGCGTGGTGCCCCAAATGGAGACCCGGCCTGCATGGACTATGCATCACAGTCTTCGCCTTCCGGATCCGCCACCTGCGACACCCAGTGGCTGTGGCTGCCCTTGCGGCCAGGCCGCGTCCGTCTGTGGCTGATGGCCCACACATTCACTCTTTGGCCTCTCTGGGGAGGGCTCGGGGGTGGTGGCGCACGCGCTTGCACTTAGTCGCAATGGCATGTGGCGTGGTTGGTATGATGGGCAATGGATGGGATGGTGCGAGCCACCTCCCGTGACGTCAGTGCTGCTCGTGCTGTGGTGCGTCCCCCTACACTTCCATTTGACTTGTGCCATGCTAGACGTTGAGGTTCTATTGCCTGCGTGATATGACCAGGAGGAGCGCGAGGAGACCTCTCACACACCATGCTCCACTGCCATCCCGTGCCCTGTATCGCCTGTGCGGATTGACTATGTTGGGGTTACACCTGGTCGACTGGGGCTGTGTGTGCCTTGTCAAGGGGCATGGCGGGCGCACAACAGGATCCAGCTTGTCCACAGAGGGTGGGCTGAGGTGCGCCTGGTACCGCTTTGTACGTGTGCCCGGCTGCTGTGCACACACGTGTTCACTCCCCCCCGACAGGTGTCCTCTCACAATGCCCAGGGAAGCGGTGGTGTACTGTTCATGACCCCTCCCAACACGGCGTGCTCCAACTTGGCATGTGCGCATCTACCCGTCACACCCACCCACCTGAGCACTGCGTCCATACGACTTCACACGACACATGTGTGTCTTCCACAGTTGTGCTACTCATTTGCGTTGACATCCAATACCAGTGGACTACATGGTCATGTCACGACTGCCGTGTACTTCACATACTCTCATCCTCTCTCATTCGTACTTGTGAAATGAGTCAGCGGAGACAGTTTTGGTTTCAAACATTATATTGAGTCTTCTGTCCTCTGTGATGCAGTATAGTGGACACTACTGGCAGCGGAATACATGTTGAGGATATACTGAGCATGATTGCAAATGGGATAGGGTGTGGGGTTACATGTGATTGGCTGTTGCATGTGGGATGTGGGCTTCAGAGTGACATCTGCTTGGCCAAGGCTGTGCTAATGTACATTTACGTATAGCTGCGGAGCTGCGGACTTTGACACAGACGGTATACATGTAGCCTACCAGACCGCTTGGTATCATGGGCACAGTCCATCTCAGTTCCATGTGACAGGTTTGCTGCGGTTGTTCCTCATGCACGCGTGCATGTGAGATGACATCAGGGCATGTGCTTGCGTGCATGCAGCGGCGTGCCACTTGTTGTTGCACTGTGGTGGTTACTGGACATGTCACAGTCACTGGGGTCGTGTTGTTGTTGTATGCACTTGTCGTCCATGCAAAGGTCCTGGTATGGGATTCCCGGGCGGGGGTGGGAGGGGTGCAGCACCCACAGACTCCAGGCGACCTATTCATGTCCACTGAGCGGTGTGTGTGTCCATGTGCGCTGGATCCATGTCGTGTCCTGGTTGTTCGTGCAGTTCCGTCCATGTGGGTGCGATACACAGAGCCCATGCCACTGCCTCCCACGATGCATGCGGTGTTCCTGGATGTGATGGGGAACAGTGTGCATGTCCCGGTCATATCCGATGTCATGGCGATGTTGTTGATGGTGTGGTTACAGTTGCCGGTCGTTTGGTATGGCTGTTGTGGTGGTGACTGGCCAGATCCGTGCGGAAGCTAAGCATGGGTGCGGGGTTGGACATCATAGGTCAATCGGGGAACCTGCGTTGTGGTCCGACGAATTTACAGGTTGTCAGGTATGCGATGCCGCCCAGCAGGGCTTCCATGTCATTGGTGGTGTACATGTTTGCCAGCCAATGTAGCGGATGGTGGCTGTCAAGGTGTTGTTCGTAAGTTGTCCCTTGGAGGACCATGATGGGGCATGCTGGGTGACATTCGATGTAGCTGTTCTCGATGATCCGTCGTGTGGAGGTACAGTGGTCCCATTTCAGTGCGGGTGCGATGTTGGCCACATACGCCATGCCCCCATAGGCAGAGCAGGCCCTGTCGTGTGCGTCCAGAGGGAGGAGTAGTGGTAGCAGGTCCGCCTTCAGACATGCCGGGTTGGAGAGGCATATCTCCACGGGATGCTGGTAGGGACACCTCCGACAGTAGAAGACGGGCATGACGCAGCTGAACAATGTGATGCGGTAAGTCAGTCGGTAACTTACGTTCAGCAGGGACAGGAGATCGCATCCCAATATATGAAACAGGTTGGTTTTGTACAGGTTGAGCTGTTCGGCGTAGTTGGGTAGGTGTGTTGCGGTTGCCATTTCGCAGCGGTGCGTTGTGGTGGCGTGCTCCGGCTGTGTGTGCAGTCTGCAATGTGCACGCTCTGAGGTTGCTGTGAGCTCTGTGTAGTCGTAGGGAGACAGGACTTGTGTTCTGTTGGCTTGTTTGGAGGACACGGGCCCTCATCCCACATGCTTCTCAGACAGTTCAAGGTCAGTGATGTGTGACTCCTTCCAATTAACTTGCATGTGGCCGACATGGGGGAGTGTTTTCTTCTTTCTTCCCCGTCCGTTGTGTGCTTCTGTGATATGCGCTATCTGCCCTGTGGTCGGTCTCCTCGGCATGCCTGTGTTGGTCTATTCTTGGACAATGGCTGTATTCACCGGCTTCTGTCGTAGGGCTGTGGTTTCGGAGTTGGAATGGAAGGTCATTCAGTGCTGTCTGCTCTCCCTTCTGTGGGCGGCAGGCTGCCTTCCGCTCTGCGTTGGGCCTTGTGTGTGAATGTTATTCTTGGGCCACCTGTTGTCGGTCCCCGGGCTCTTTGGTGTTCCGTTTTATATGTCTTGTTCATATGTGCAGGGTGGTATGGGTGTTTCAGTGTGGTACTGGCGTTCCTCTTCCCGAAGGGGCCCTGCTTCTCCTAGTTGGTGTTGCCGCCGCTGTGTGCTACGCCATGTTTGTTACACTGGGGTGTGTCCTGCTGTTGCGTGTCTTCACTGACATGTGTGCGTCGGTTGTGTGGCGTTGTCCGTGAATTGGGCGTTGGGGACATGTCTGTGGCAGGCCTGTCACGTGTCATGTGCGTTCGGGGTGGGGCTGATGTGTGTGCTGCTTGGTTGTGTCCCTGTGTCTGTGTGCGACGCATGCATGGCGCTGCGGTTGGCCTCTGCGTTGTGCGCATGTGTGGCGGCGTCATCGCCGCTTTGGGGCCGTGACGGGGTTGTTGGTTCCTAGTCCCAGGTGGTGTGTACACATGTGTTACGCGATGTTACGATTTGGCCTGTGTGTCATATGTGGATGCAATGGTGGATGTGTAGTGTACACGCGCTGGTGGGGGGTTGTCCGCTTTTTCCGCCTCTTGCACTGTGTGCGCTGTTTGCGTGCACTTGTTGTGTGTGTGCCTACCTGCGTCTCCGCGGTACGTTGCGTCCTTGGTGGTGCATCAGCAGGAGCATGGGGAGGGCCTGCAGTGCTGGATTCATGCTCGGGGAGCCGCTTCTTCGTTGTCCGTGCTCGGCGTCCGTGTTACCGCTTCGGTTTGTCGTACGGTATCTCTTGGCCGTGGGAGCCGTTTGTTTGCGGCATCGTAATTTATACGCCGGGCGGGACGTGTTTCGTCGGACGGTGTGTGTCAGTTAGCTGCGCCGCTACGTGTACGGGCGCACTTTGATGGCGGACGGTGTTGCTGGCTTGCCGGCGGTGTTTGGCCTACTTTTCGCATCGTAATTGGGCGGGCGTGTGGACTGCTGCGTGCCGGCGGTAACTGGTGGTTTTTGCATCCGCCAGCACGGCGGTTGTGCTTCCGCCCGCCATCGTAATGAGCCCCTTAGTGTCTAAAATCATGTGGCCACATTTTTAACATAAGAGAAATCTGACCTCAACATACGTTTCCACCGAGCACCAGAACCATGACCTCATAAAACTTGAAGCATGTTCTACGTGAAAGCACCTCGAGAAAAAGGGCCCCTCACTTGAGAATGTATATATATATTTATTGAGAGCGAGTGAGAGAGAGCGCATATTTTGGTGCTCTTATTGCACAAAAAGCAGTGCTATATTTCACAAGGAATCATGAAATATGGGAAATAGTTGACGCTTGCCTGTAAAATATGGATTTCATCATTATGACAGTCCCCAAATCAGTATGCCGCGCTTTAACATTACCAGCCTTGGGATTATATGACATGGAGGACCAAAGTAAGTGTAAATTATGCAACAAAAAATGCAAATGCATATTCTCTTACAGCATTTTTTTCATATATATTTGAGAAAGAAACAACATTTTTGGCACAATCAAATTATGCAGTAAACATTGTAGCCACAGAATCTCGTAAATCCACTGACCATACCACTGCCCATTGTTTAATTAACACTTTATTCAAGAAAGGTAAACAAAACCTAAACATTCTATTTCCAGTCAATGTCCATTTTTAGCTGCACAGCTATTTCAAGCTAACTACTCCACAGTAAACATATAATATAAAAAATACATAATGGGTACCATTTCTAATATGGTACTATGTGCCATCTCGGATTCTGGTGACATTTAGAAGCCACTAGGCCTCTTGCAACGTGGTTTATGATGTCACCAAAGTCCCTTGATGGTAACAGACTATATAACGGAGCCACCAGGTATATAGTTATATTGCGCAGATGCATATGTGTTCAAATGTGCGTGCAGGTATATGTGTTGAGTGCGCATGTGTGAGCGTGGCTGTGGAATATGTGCGTCTGGTGTATCTGCCGTGTGCATGTGTGCAAAGGCGCACAGGCCTACAAGGGAAAACAAGTTGAAGGTAGGCCTGGAGCTTCTAAACGCTGATTAGACTGGGGATTTGTCAATCACCTGTCACGCAGCAGCCTGCCTTGCAGCACTCGTCTCATGACCTCCTGGCTTTTCAGAGTCATTGACTTGTGAAGCTGCTCCAATCTTTGAGGATGAATTGGTAGGTGTACGCCGCCGTGCGCGCCAGTGCGTTTATGTGCAGTGTATTCAGCTGGGCACAGTGCTTGGTGTGTGTGTGGGGGTATGCATGATCATATTGTGAGCGGGTGTTAAGTCAAAAGCCCTTCGCAAGAATTGTGCAAGGATTTCAATAATTTTAGAACTGGTTTGTAAGACTAAATAAACTCATTGACATATTCCGGTTCCAAGATTCCAGCATACACGTTCATTACTTGTCAGTCAGTGGCTGCAAATACCTAGTTTTATCCCAAGGATCATTGCCAGTCGGTGAAATATAAGAAAGTACATTAAGATCTACGATACAATGGGTTAGATGCAAAGGAAAATGTGTAAACATCAGTGGCGGCTCGCATAGGGCGTGCTGCGGGGCAGTGAGGCGGGGGAGGGGCAGGGTGGGGGGTAGTAAACTCAGACATACGACGGAGGACACCAAAGATCTTTAATGCAGGATTTAACCAGAAAATAATGTAAACAGAATATGTTTTTTGAAGTTACTTAACTTGTATTGTCCACTACTGGATCAAATTCGATTTTTGTGCTTCATCCTTGCGAATTAATGTACGCTTTTTTAAACAAGTGCAATTGATACACTATATATAAAGAGATACAATATTTCAAATTGTGAGACCAGAGACAACACATTTGGTGTTCCAATCTCCAATGTTATCCTATGGGAGAGATAGGTCTTACAGTAGTGAAACACAAATTTAGAATATTTCACTGCCAGGACATGTAAAACTTAAAAATACATGTCTTACCTTTTAAGTACACTGCACTCTGCACATGGGCTGTCCAGGGCCTACTCTAAGGGTGACAATGTGTAATAAAAAGGAAGGTTTGGGCCTGGCAAGTAGGTTAACTTGCCAGGTCGGCATGTCAGTTTAAAATTGTACATATAGGCTTTTCAGTGACGAGTCAGAGACATATTTAAAGGGCTACTTATGTGGGTGGCACAATCAGTGCTGCAGGCCCACCAGTAGCATTTGATTTATAGGCCCTGGGCACATGTAGGGCACTTTAATAGGGACCTATAGATAAATCAAATATGCCAATCAGGGATAAACCAATTGTCATCACATTTTACTTACAGGGCACATGTAATTTAGCACTGGTCAGCAGTGGAAAAGTGCACAGAGTTCTACAAGCAGAAAAAACGAAGCTCAGTTAAACAGTCAAAAACAGGAGGTCAGAAGACAAAAGGTTAGGAGAAACCACACCATGGATGCCAGGTCTAACAGTAGTATTAGTAGTTGTGGTGGCATTGGTGGCTTTAGTATTCGTAGCATTACTGGTGGGAGAATTAGCATTATTCGTGGTGTGGTATTGGTGGTGGAAGTATTGGTGTTGGAATGGTGATGTTAGTGGTAATATTAGTGGTGGCGATATTGCTGGTAATAGGTCTATTTGTAGTGGTGGTATTAGTGTTTGTGGTGTTGGTACGGTATTAATGGTGGTGGCTTTGGTGTCATAGGTAGTGGTGTGGTATTGATGATGGTGTTTAATGTGTGATGGTATGGTACTGGTGGTAGTATGGTATTGGTGGTGATGTAGTATTTGTGGTGGTATGTTATTTGTTGTGGTCGTATTGGTAGTTGTAGTCATGGTACTGGTGGTGGTATTTTTTATTGCCGATTTTGATGGTGGTGTACTGGTGGTGCTATTGGTGGTTGTATTAGTTGTATGATTTGAATATTATTATTGGTAGAGTGTTATATGTGCAGTTAGCCTGTGGTATGGTTGTTTGCTAATGATATTGTTGGCGTTTGTGGTGGTGGTCGTATTGTTGGTGGAGGTGATGGCTTTGATGGTGGTATTAGTAATGGTGATATTTGTGTTCATGATATTGGTGGTTGTGTAGGGTGTATTGGTGTTGATGTGGTATTGAACTTATGAGATAAAGAATTCGATGTGGCAAAATGTATGTTGCTTGAGTGTAACTTTTACACGTAAAATAGTCTCTCATGCATTGTAAGAGAAGAACTCCAAAAAAGGTGGAATGATACACCAAACAGGCAGTAGCATGAGGTGAGAGCTACATGAAGTAATTCAATTAAGGAAGTGCATTGTAGAAAATCGTTGTTTGTGTATGGCATAATAGGAGATAACGGAGCATCATTATAGATCGCAAATGACAACTGAGTGGTCTCTTGGTTAATGGCTTTGTCAAAATTGTTCATGAATATTTCTATGTTCATGTTCAGAAACTATCATTTCTAATAAATCTTTGGGACAGACCTGGCATTTGCACTAACGTTAGTAGTTGTCACCTAAATAAATGTTGTTAGATGATGAACAAGACATAAAGCTTCAGGAGGAGACAAGTAGTGCACAAAAGGCATTGAGTCCTATTTGGGGGATAACATCATACAAATAAAATAAATGGAGAAATGGTCACAATCTTACAAAACAGTGGGAACAGAGGAGACCTTGCATGGATGGTAAAATTTATCGAATTATAATAATCATTATCATAAAATCATATTATAAATTTAGAATAACCTTCTCAGTCTTCCTTTCTAAGCAGGCAGGATATAGATAAAAGACTGAGTCTGTAAGGAGTGTAGCTGGACCTTATGGCAGATGATTTCATGGGTGAATGATATGCTGAAAAATAGGTTAGGGATTTCTGGGATTTGAGATCGCCTTTGAAATACCACCAGGTATAGAGGATTAGAAATGCCTTTGGCCAAGACACATTGTCATGATGAATGAATGCCATGCTTTCAGTAGTATCCCTGCTTCATTCATGTGATACCTGTCCGTAGTTCACCAGTGTAGACATGGGATGTCAGTACATGAAACGTCATTGTATTGATAAAAGGAAAAACAAATAAAATAGTGGAATGTCTCCTGATGGATGCAGTAAAAACTCTTGGTAGATTAAACCTTTCTTAGTAAATCCATATTGATAAATACTAAATTAACTCCTTCCCTCACTTTTCTCCAACCTACCCAATTAAATGCACTCATATTAAAACTGGAAGTCTCTATATAAAATACAAGTCACTGAGTTCCCATCAATCCTGCTAGAGTTCCGGCTTTTTCTTATCTTGGGGTCCTGTTAGACTCCAATATAAACTGGAAGTCCATGATCGAGAACGAGAAAGTTTAGCTTATTAACGCCAATGCTACTGTTGCTAGTTTTGCCCAGAGGCTGCGGACCAGGTCGCCCAGAATCTTGACTAAGGTTTATCAGACCAAGTGTGTCTCCAAGATTTTATATGGTACTGATGTATGGGGATACATGAAAGTTGATAATATCCAGATAGTGGAAAACATGTTCTTAAGACGCGTGCTGCAGGTTCCCCAAAGTACTCCAGCATTCTGTGTGCATGATGAGCTAGGAGTAAAATATATAGGAAATATGGTTACCCTCAGACCACTGTTATGCTGGAATGAAGGTTTGGTCTAGGGAGGAATCCCAGCTGAATAGGCTCATCCTTGAGGACTGTTTGTCTCTTGACCATATTGATAAGATCCTGTGGTTCGCATATGTCAAGGATGCTTTTAACAGTATGTGGAGGGAGGATTTATTTTACAGCCCCAAGCCCTTGTGTATCTCAGAACTGAGGTGGATGAGGGGCCTCTGGGTCGATATTTTTTAATAGGTTATATTCGTTATTTATATCATCCGAATTATAATGTGTCCTATTTGGTGTGTATGTTGTTTTCATGAATATGTTTGTATTTTGTTGCTATGTTCTTGTATGCTTATGATTATAACCAAATAAATATTTTTTGTTTAAAGATTCCGCTTGCAGCTTTTTAATGACTGAGTCCCAGAGATCACTATAAAATCATGAACGCTGCCAGAGGCCCATGTCACTGCAAGTTGTCTATAAGGGGTAGACACCCCTATCCTTCTCTCTTGCTATGCACCAAAATGGAATAGATGTTAAGATGCCTCCCACAGCATGCCACGCTATAACATGAAGGAAACACATTTGTAAAAAAGATTACTAACAGAGCAAATGTTGCCCCGTGGGGAGAGTTAACATTATCATGGTAACATTGGATGTACTCTTTTTTTTCAGATAGCTTGAACTTTCCTTCAAGAAGCAGCAGAACCCTTTACAGATATCAATTTTTAGACAATACTAAATTATAAAAGAGCAAGACTTGTAGTTATCCAGCAGGAACATACTTCTTAGCTAAACTATGGCACCAATGCATATGAATAAGCAGTGACAGGGATTCACATTATGAACACTCATAGTATAGGAGGCTGCTCTGCAGAGACATAACCCAAATCACATCAACTTATGTCTAGAGGGAATCCAGGGAAAGAATTGGAGTTTTAGATTGCTTTCTGAGGTTTCAGAGAATAGGGTGATTTTGCTGGCGAGTTATCTGGACGGAAAATACAGGGAAGCCAACATGCTGATATCAAAGATGAGTTTTTAAGAAAGTGAGTGAATAGGATTGTATCTCTGTTTAGTCTATAAGAGCTGACACTTTAAATGGTTCTCTTAAAAGCAGAGTTATCATGTTGAAGTTAACACAGTGTAAGCGATGGCTGGAGACTGGTGGTAGCCTTAAGAAGAGGCTTATTCTAGTTACTCTTAATGTTCAACTACATAGATAGGCAGCCCCTTCAGGACTATTGGTGTCAGCTCTGCTCATCCCTCTGGGTCAATAGGCCATTCCCACTGACCTTCACAAAATCCTCAACACAGAATACTTACTGAATCATATATCCAGACAGGAAATTCTAAGGACATATACTGAGATAGGAAACAGACCACTCAACAACACTCCTATATTCCTACACAAGAAGCAGGAATGCTGGAAAACATGTTCAGAAGGTAAGCATTCAAAGACTCAGTGCACAAGTGCACAGCAAAGACAGAAAGACAAAACATAAATGTACATTATCTTAAAGCCTCACCCCACACGTGTACCAACAGAGTAGAAACTGCATTTAGGTGCACAGTCCAACATTCAAATAAGCCCCGAAAAAAGCAAAAAGCTCACGATACACAACTATATGAATACACATCAAAATGGTGCAATACATGCTGACATTTAAGCAACCACAGACACAAAGCACAAGAAATGTTGCACGGCATGCAAACCAAAGTTGGACACAACTGCACCTGCAAACCACCGGAAATAGCACAAGGCTTGCAAACCAACTGAAAGCGTGCACAAGTAACACTACAGCTGGAATAATCTACATTATAAGATTACTGCTAATCTCGTGCTATTCCCATCCCTTCTTATTACTCTTAACATTCAAGAAGGCATAAAGAAATCTCCACTAGAAGCAGACTTATCGCCCCTCCGCAGCCATCTTGTCTAATCGGCCAGACCCACAGACTTTTACAGAACTCTCACCACAATATACATACTGAATATGGGACTGGTGCGGGAATTTTTAAGTGCCAGAAGCAGAACAGATTTTGCGTCATGGAGTGCTCTGCATACACTGCACAAATGCTGGTTGTTTATATGGTCTTTTTACCACCACTAGAAGGATCCCTGGATGTGTTGTCTTGACTCTTTTAATAGAAGCTTTGATACTGACTACATCATACATTGTAGGGCACAAGCAAGGAATATTAAAGACAGAGGGGCTCATTTGGAGTTTGGAAGATACAACCTCCAAAAAGCAGTGGGGGTCCCGTCAGTCAAACCAATAGTTTGCTTGCTCTACTTAGAATCAGAGACATTTTAAGGAATAGACAAAGTGGGCAATTGCCCAGGGACCCCACCTCCCAAGGGGCCCCTTAGGAACAGGAACAGTCTGACTATTTGACCTCCATCTATTCCATTTGTCTATCAAAAGCTCTCTCTGCCTGCCTTTACCTCTGATTCTGGTTCTGCTACCCTGTGTCATCTTATTCTTATCTCATCGCCTTAGATTTTTGGCGTACTGGGCATGACATATTTCAACTGCTTTTGTTTTACCCTGTTTCTGAATGTTTAACATGTAATTCAGTGTTGCTTGGCCTCATACAGGCTTAAATTAGAAGGAAATGCGTTATAAAACTCAAAGTTGTTCCAAACAGGGGAGCCTAATATATGTCTTGCCTAGGGCCCCTATAAAACCTTAAGATGTCACTGCTTTAGAGTTATAGGATGTGTTATGTTTGTGATGGTGGAATGCCCGCTGTCGCGCCGGTGGGATTTTTTTCTGCCATTGGGCCACAAGTCAATATATTTCGAAACATCGGACAAACATTTTTCTTGTTCGGGACTGGCAAGGAAAGCCTAACTGTCGCGAACAAGAAATAAAAGGAATAACCCATATACAAAACTCCCAGCACACCGGAGCCATTTGTTTTTTGTTTTTCACTTTGGTCCTGCATGGGAAGATGGTTTTTAAAAGACTAAAATATTTTCCAAGTAGGCGCAACAAACATGGAAACAATTTGGCAAAGCCTAAGTGCCTTGAAGCTGCCTGCCTGGCGGGGATCTCTAAATATGGAAGGAGGTCTTCCGCTTGGGGAGGAGATGACATCTTTCTGGTGACCTGGCAGGCGACCTGCAATATGCAAGTAATCTAGATAAGCCCCCTTAGATATGAGACCAACCACATCATAGGAAATAATAACGGTACTATCTGAAAGCTAAAACATAAAGTGACAAAGAGGAGTCGGTGCAAGCAATTTAGCTGCGCTGCGCTGCGTCATTTCAAAAACATAACGCTCACATAACAGAGGCAAAAATAAATGTCCTTTCAAAATGTATATATAATTCCCCAAATAATACAATGCAGAAGACCAGTGAACGAAGCATGGTTTGTAGGTACCCCACCAGTGTAAGGTTCAGTTTGTTCCACATGTTATATCTCCTCTCACACTTAGGGGCATATTTACAAGGGGATTGCACCACCGGAGCGTTACTTTTTACGACGTTCCGGTGGCACAATGCCCTGCACCATATATACAAAGCGGCGTTAAGCCACTTTGCGTGGCTTCATGCCACTTTGTAAATATTGTACTCTTTCATGCAGGTACCTGCATGAAAGGGGCATGCAATGGGTGTTGCTGTGGGTGTTCCACTGCAACATCCATTGCTTTTTGACGCTGCCCCAGATTTACAAGTAGGTGGAAATCAGAGGCAGCGCAAAAAACTAGCGCCATGCAATAGCAGGAGTTAGAGTGGCGCAATGAGGAAAAATACTTATATTTCTCCTTGTTTTTGCTCTTTCTATGTGTGCTGCATTCTGCAGCACACAAAGAAGGAGCAAATTGGCTTTAATTATTATTTATTTTCAGGAAGGTGCCCCTTCCTGCACATAAACAATCATCCCTGCAACACAGGCATCCTTGCACCATGGCACAAGGGTGTCTGTGTTGGCGTTAGGCAGCTTTTTTTAGTGCTGGCGCAAGGGTAAATACACGGGTGCTCCGTATTCTTGTGTATACGACGCACCCCTGCATTTTTTAAATGGTGCAGAACTGCTAAATTGCTTGCAGCACCGCGCTGCGCCATTTCTTTGTGAATATGCCCTTTAATGTCTTGTACAAGACTTGGTACCCGTATCTTTTTTATAGCTAACAATGCAGAGAGCTTCATAATATTTCTGCCTTATCCTAAACAAATTTAAAAAATGACTTGTTTCCAAGTAACCTACATGGTTAATCTCTTGAGATTTCAGACACCAATTGACAACACCTCTGAGAAAAATAAATAAAATTCATTTTTCTTGAAAGTAGATAAGGGTGAACTTGGATAAATCAGTAACGGCAGTGCCAGTGCCTGTGAGGTGTTTTTTTCTGAAGAGTTCCATTATCTGCCCTTGATGAAAGCAGTGGCTGGAGGAGGAAGCCAGGCAGCCGGTGTCATAACCTGTTACAACTAACAGCTCTCCACTAGCTTGCTTTGGACTCCGCCTGCCAGTGCGAAAGCTTGGAGACAGTTCCTTTTCATTATGGAGTTTGCTCGACAGCTCAACCCGCTCCCGCGGCTCTCATTAAACGCCGACACTGGCGAGGAGGAGGTGCAACCTGGATGTGCTGAAGCAAGATATCTGTGCCTGGACATATTCATCGAAAAGGATGGCCATCAGAAAGAGATACATACGAGAGCCTGGAACGCATTAGCCTCATCCACTTGTTTTATTTCAAGAGAGGACTTTGCTTCCTATTTCTAACCACTTTCAAATGCCATAATATATGTCAGGGTTTTTAGTACAATGCCACAATATTATTAGGATCTAACTAACGTGTATCAAAATGCAGGGGCGGCTGGTCCATAGGGGCGCCGGGGCAGCGCCCCACAAAAGAATCGGGCAACAGGTGAACAGGAATGTAAGCAGACGAATTGACAGCTTACAATTCGTCTGTTTACATTTCCGGACCGGCCTGTGCTTCACGGGTGAAAGTGCGCATGTCAACGCACAGCGCACGCAGGCGAGAGGCGAGCAGGAGTCCAGAAGATGGTCTGCGCATGTGAGAGAGGAGCGTTGCTCCTCACTCACATTCACAAACCATTAGGTATGCTGCGCATGCCCAGTGTAGTGCAGGCCTCTGAAGATAGGCTCCTGCTCGAGCGGTGATGTGTTTTGCTTAAAATCGCCCCATGCCCTATCAAATGCCAGGACAGAGTAAACAAGGGTCAGCCGCCCGGCCCCCCGTCGCATCCAGTCTCCTAATTGGCAGTTAGTATTTCCTGTTGCGGCAAAAGAAAAGAGCGGGGAGGAGTTACTTCCACCACCAGGTTGCAGAGGAGACGTGATGCGACGCGGGACCGGAGGAGATGCCTGGTAAGTTTTATTCATTAAATTAACCCCCACCCCCTCCCCGCGTGTACCTCCCCCCACCCCAGTCATGCTGGCCGCGCCTGGGAAAGGTCCATTGCAAACCACACTTGGTTGGACTAGGTGTGCCTGGACCATGTACGATGATGTCGGTAAGTGACGCACTTTAATGCCCTGTAGGTTAAAGTGCGCTGTCCTCCGTACACTCTCACCACTTCTCTCCTCCTCAGTTTCATTTGCATGAATTCGTAAGTTGGAGCGTGACGTCCACAGATACATTTACCTTTTTCAAGCCAACGCCACCTGTGTGTTGAGACTGAGAAGCCCATGCCTTTTCTGGGAAAAGTAAAACTATGTTCCTAGGGTACAAAGCAGATTGATTTGCAATGCATTTAAACACTGAGGGCCCGATTCACAAAAGGCCTCCACACTCCTGGCGGGGGCCCCGCAGTCGTGCAAGTGGGGAGGCACTTTGTGAATCGAGCCCATACCAAATTATAAAGCTGGTTTCAGGGAGAGCAGGATTGTTACCTACTTTGCATCATGTTTATTCCAGTTTGTTTTCCTTCTTAATACAAGAGTGTCTGTTTCAGGTGAATATGTTGTACTGCTGGCCACTTGACCCATATTGAGATGCTATTTGATTGGATAGATTTGTAGGTTCCACCATTTGTACGACGAGCTGCCCATAGCTTTGAGACCTTAGACTTGACATCTGGCAGGGCCTACTCCACCACTCATCCATTTGGTGGGATCTGGAAAGTGAATGCTTTTAATATTTTTTGAGATTATGTCCTTGACAATTGAATGACAGAACCAGAGAATTCAGTTAGGGACAGTGCATTCTGGGAATTCTCGTTTTTGCACACTTCACTTGAACTAGATTACAATGGATATGCTAACAATAAATTGGTGCCACCTCTGCGCGCAGACATCAGTTTTTTATCTTTTCCCTTTCATTGCCCTCAGACTCGAACTGTAAACAATTGTTTATAACCGTGTGCTGAGGAATAACTTGGGACCTTGTCAGATGTTAAGAGAGCCCACCCCAAAAGACGGGTAGGTGAGAACAGTAAGGAATCTATGGTTAAATAAAGTATCCACAAGAAAGTGCGTTTGCAGGGATAAGTTCTTGTTCTGTTGATGGATACTTCTAACCGCAGATTCCTCATCTATGAATAGATATGAAAGGAGTACTCTCTAAAGCTGGAGGGTTTGTGCAGTGGATTCAAACCAGAAAATCTTGCAGAACCGGACAGGCGAAGTGCCCTTGCTGCAGAACCGGCTGTCAAGGCAGTAGTGCTGACAACACCTCTGCTTCTTTTAGGCAAAGCGCTAGACGAAAATATTTTGGAGAGGTCACATGAGCGCACTTGCATATTTTTATTGAAACATGCTAGTGAAATGAGGAAGGCAAAATCAAGTTGTGTTGTTGCCATCTGTGTGAATATACACCTTTATTAGGATCTGGCTTGAACAAAGGTGGCAACCGTGATTGTCTAAATGCATCTATACATGCGCTTGAGTATGTATGTGTCTCTTAGTTTGGGAGCAAGGGGGTTGTGCTGGTCGGTGCATGGGTGAAGGGTGCATCTTTGTGTGCACGTCTTTGTGTCATGCGTACCTACTCTGCGTCCTCTGTGCTTGTGTTTGTCCTCTGTCTGTGTGTGTGAAGGTTGTGTGTATGTCTGAGGGTGTGAAGGCTATATTTCCGGGTTTCTGTGTGTCTTTTATATGTGTCTGTGTGCTTGCGTTTGTCAGTTGTGTGCGTGTGTGGAGGTTGTTTGTGTGTATGAAGGTTCCGTTTGCGTGTTTCTATGTTATCTCAGTGGGTGCGTGTGTGTTTGCCCCTTTATTGATTGTGCGGGAAGGTGTATGTGTGTTTCGTGGTGCGTGCCTCGTTGCGTTGTGTCTGTGTGTTAATGTGGGTGTTAATCATATCTATATACGTGCTTGTGTACAGCTTTCTCTCAGTGGGTGATTGTGTTTGTCACTCGTGCCTATGTGTGTGTGTGAAGGTGCACGTGTGAATGAATGAATGAAGATTTTTTTGCGCCATTACTTAAAATCATTTGCAGAATTCCAAAAATAGTGCAATTGTACATATTCCCATTAAAAATTGCGTGTGCTCGCCCACCCTCCTCATTGTCTGTATCTTAAGACTCACCTGAATCTCTCGGGAATGTCTGGAGGTGTATTTCTAATTGCTGAAAAGTGATGCTGAGCTCGTGAAACATTATCCCCGAGGCCAGCTGTTCCCTGGTGTTGTCAGACTAATATCGGTCTCCCCCGACCCTGCTTACTTGGCTTAGCTCGTATTGCATGCTGCTTTTCTTAGTGAACACTCCGTGAATTAAACGAGAAGGCCCCACACTCACGGGATCAGTTAAAAAGAAACACGCATGGAGTCTGGGTCCGGTAGTTTCCTGGCGAAGGCATGCATTGTCCGTATCAGGTTACACATTGCTGGATATTTATGTGTCTTCGTAATGTTTTTCTATCGGACTACGCTGTTGATGTCTGTCTACACACATACCTTGAGATGCCTATAAACTAACGGGGCCATTCAGGAATATGCGGACTAATGCACTGAGGCATTATGGTATGGGTAGTCTTTGCTGGGGTGGCGAAATATTGTTTCAGTTCCAAATTCACTCTGGTACACACAGTTTCTAGTTATCAGCCATTATGTCTAGTGTGTCTCTTGGTGATTCATCTGGGCTAAATCCCCTGCGTTAATGAGCATTATTGCCATCTTAACACAATGAATTGTCAATGCAATTATGATGTTGCGGACTCTGACTTATGGTGCTCCCTTTTAGAGAAGGAAGTAAATGTACTCCAGCAAGCCATATTTTAAATGCAGCATGACGTAGTTTTAACAGTGTTCATTTTAGGATTAGCGCGACATGGTTTTTTATTTTCAAGATTTTATTGAAACCCTGTTTCTGATTACAATATGGCAATGCTTTCTCTGTACAATGTGCAGGGGTTTGGTTATGCACTAGGCATTTAAGGGGGGCAGCATGATGCACTATGCATTTTTCAAGTTACCTACTATATTTTCCACGTAGCACATTGTTTATGTCAACTGAGCACTTTGCATGCCTCCCTCTCTCTCTAGCAAGCACTTTCGATTGACAGGAGGGCGTCGTTTGTAACTAGCATCCACGCTAAGAGATCTCCTGTTGTTCCTTGTCTGATCTAAATAACGTAACACTTTCTGGCTTTGGCTGTGCATTCTGGTACGTGTCGTCTAGATATTCCCTTTAGGAATGCAGGACTACATTTAACACCGGGAGTGACTGAACTCCTCACACCTGACACAGGGTTGCTTGAGATCTGTGTTAGTCTTGACAATATGTAAAGGTCAGTCAGTGTCTTACTGCTACAGAGTACAATGCTCGATAGACCCTTTATTTTAGCTTTACATTTAAAAAAAGTTAATTCGTAATGTTGAAGGGAACACCTTTAGGAAGTTGCTGGTGGCGTTTTCCAACTGGCATGTGGTATATTTCCAACAGATGTACAATTATAAAAAATAACTCCTTGCAGATAATTAGAAAGGTGAAGGGCTGTGGGGAATCACTGCAATGCAGGTTCTGGATGGAGTGGCAGCGCCACTATGTCTGTCACTGCGAGCTTTGTTCATTTTAATGCATCACTGGCCCATCGCGACACAGGCATGGTGTCCAATGCAGGCCTCCGTCGCTGTTTTTGAGACTGTGTGCAATGATGGGTACAGCCGGTTTACGCCATGCAAACATCCATTCCAGCAGTTTGTCTGTGCACATTTGGTGACTAACACATGGGTTCCGGAGTAGCTTAGTACCCTAACCCTCTTCAGAAGTCAGACTTGCTTGGCAACCCAGAAATTCTCAGAAATAATGTTTGAGTTTTCTTTTATGAATGCCTAGAACTACTGAATTTTTAGTCCATTTATCACAGATATAGTGCTGAAAATCGCACCAAAAAGATGCCAATTTTTTTTAAATTTCTTCACGGGGGGAGAACCCCCCCGAACCGCCCTTATTGCCATCGGGCTCACTCGCATGAGTTGATTCGCTCTGCATACGCCCCACCAGTTTCAAATTCCACCAGCCGCCCCTGTCAAAATGTGAGTTTGCCCTGCTATGGGTTCCCACTTCCTGATGCACCCCCTGGCTTGAATTCTCTCTCCACCCGCTGCCTCCTTGTTTGAGCATCTGTATATATATTTATTTCATTCTTTTGATACACATGTGAAAGATTAAAACATGGAACACTGTTTAGCTGGCTTGCTCAGTTTAACTGATCAGGTATAGATATATGCTGAAGCAGACGAAATCTCCAGGTGAAATACAGGGAAGAGCTGAGGAGTAACCAGGAGAGTGGGTGCTACATTCTGGATTCACCTGGTAATTTCTCAGCAAACCCTCAGAGCTCCCCCAATTCCCCTTGCGTTACCGATGACCCCAGTAACTCTGGTGGAGGTGGAGTAACTGGGCCAAACTGCTGTGAAATGATGAGGCCCTTTTCAAATATGAGAAGAAAAGGTATGCAGTTCCTGTGAAGGAGAGGGAAAGGGCGCAGGGCAGGAGACTGGCAAGGTCCCTGGCTACAAAAAGAGAAAATTTAGTAGGAAAGGAGAAGGACTGGGAAGTCCTTCCTTTCGGAATGAGTGCCCTCACACACCCAGCCTGCTGGGTGTCATGCTTCATCATCGGGCATGCTCCTCGTCGGGTGGGCTCTGCAATACCCGACGGGCACCCTATGCAGGGGCTCTTTGGCGGAGATCTTTTATTCCTTGCCGTATGGTGCGGTGGGTGTGAGGGGCCTTAAAAGTGTAGGTGTGCAATTGTGTGAACTAAAACAGGGAAATAGAAGAGTCAGGTAAATTAAACTTTAATGATCCTGCCTTCCCCCTGATTAAAAATAAAGTTCGCAACTCACTGCAAAAATCCTGCAGCGTGTTATGCTCAATCTTGTGCGGTCAACATGTTTCTTGCCTGTTTAGTCAGGGAGATCTAGTGGCAATTCTTCAGGACCTAATAAAAATAAAACTCTACACTATAATAGACTATGATGTTCTAACCTATTAACAAAAAGGTGGGGGGGCACCAAGAGGTAAAGTACCTGATGATGCAGCAGCCAATCTAAAACTATCTTTAGAATGGCCCCTTCAGTTCACGGCAAGTGTAGGACACAGTAAAGTGTTAGTGTCCAAGAAACCGCGCCCAGGTGATGAGTGACCTACCCTGCACTGCCGGATCCGTGGGTTTGTGTTCGTATATAAATGTGTGTCTGGTACCGTGTGAGAGCTTGGATAAATATGTGTCTGTCTGCATGGGGCATCACTGGCATAATGGGTTCCCTGGCATTCTGTTGCAAAGTTTGGCATTATCGTGGCCACTTTTCGCAAGATTTAGCCCGGGAATATTGCGACTCTCTGCAGCATTATTTTACTCACTTTTGGCACAGCTGTTGCAAGGGCCTTTTGTGAGCATTATATTCTGTTGTAGGTGGCTATTTTTATACCGCAACATATATTTTCTACTGGTGCTGCAGATAGCTAACCTCATGTAGAAAATAATAACCTGGAAGGCATATGAATGAAAAATCAAAAGAAGTGGGCAGCCATGTTACCTTGAATAACTAGATTGTTTGAACTGCCTATTACATTATTATATTAGTACTGTTTTTTGTACAGAAACAGTGCTAAGTGAACCTTTTTTTAAAGTATTGTCTATTATCTTCAAAATATTGTAGAGTTTGTTCTCTTTGTTTCTTCTCTCCTCCTTTCATGACATACACATAGTTCAATGGTGTCAATATCAATGTACTCTTCTCGAATATCAAAATAACATGGGAGCCGTGGTATGAAGTCTCAAAACAATTATCTTTATTAATCTTCAGTACATCAAAGAAACAGCCCGGCCAACGAGTTTCGTTCTCCGAGAGGACTTCATCAGGGTTAATGTATTTCTTTACAGAAATGTCACATCGAAGTTTAAGTGTAAAATGGATCTCCTGCATGCTCCTCTTGCTGCCTCTTTTTTTTTTTATCTCCTCCACCTCAAGCTCATGTGACTTTGCCTCCTATTTCTATCCACTTTCAAATGCTATTATATATGTCAGGGTTTTTAATACATAATAATAAATTGATAGTGTATCAAAATGTGTTGGCCTGCTATGTGTTCCCACTCCTGATGCTCCCCCTGCATTGAATTCTCCCTCCACCCTCTGCATCCACCTGCCACCTCTACCCGCTCCATTAATCCCCCATCCCTCCTTTTGCAATATTCTTTAAGTTTTGGGGGTTTTTTAAAACATTTTTTGGAGGGCTAAGCAGTTGGAGTTTGCAGCTAGTCTGCTCCTATTAAAAATGTACTTTCACACAAGTTTAAATTCATCTTTTTTTATTTACTGCTCCAGGATTAGCGTCTGCCATCTTGGAACAATAATGGTAGATAAAAAATATAGAAAATGGCAGCCATGTCAAGACAAAAGTGTGCATGATTGGTGATGCATGCATATGTGATGATGCATGGGTGCATATATGTCATTATGTTGGCCCGCAGTAGCTTCATAACACATACGCACAAACTTTTTCTTTTTTTGGGGACTGTTGTGAGGCTTCATCAAAAAAAGCATTGGCAAAGCCAAAAGATCTGCATTAGCAGTCAAAACATGAGACCTATTGGCTTTGCTAGTGTATGTTCCACAATGCTTTCAAAACATATTTGAGGATGAGCCCTTAGCGCCTAAGTTGAGGGTCAGGTTTGCCTGACTCACAGTAAAAGTATCAAACTACTTCATGAGTGCCCCATCGGAAGTACCTATAAATACTGTGTAATTTCTAGCCAGTATATACGAAAATTATGTTGTCATGTGCACCTTCTTCCTCCTTGTTTAAAATCCTTAGTGGGAGTAACCCCCAAACCTCCTCTGGGGAAGCTTGGTTGCTTGTTTCACATAGTTCAAATTGTAGCCGTTATATATATATACTCTGCACCACTTTCAAAGTTCCCCATCTACAGCGCCGGCAGGCACAGGTAAGCGCGGTAGGGTGGGGGTGGGTCAGGGTGGGGGGGAGTCGACAGATGACGGAATCTGTATAATTAAATAAATAAATAATATCTATTCCGTTGTCTGTCGACTTCCACCGTGCCGCGCCTCGCCTCACCGCGCTTACCTGTGCCGGCCGCCGCTGCCCATCTGTCCCTACCCTACCCGCCAGCCGGAAGAAAAAAAATCTATTTGACCATGTGAAGGGTTTCTGTATACTTTTGTTCAGCTCTCACCACCCTTCCAAAAATAAAACAGAATAAGTGTGGTATATCATGCCATTCCTCTCCTCATCAATGTAAAGATGGTTTGGATTGTGTATCTGTGAACCTTCAACCAGATGATCACAAAAACAGCGAGAATAAAAGAGTAAACCCTGATTAACTTTCGATCTATGGATGCCCATTCTATGCGGGAACATACTCCACGACATCTCACCCTCAATAAAGATATGTTTCTGCGTAAAGTGTAGGACAGGTTTCAGGGTTTGAGACAAAAATATCCATGAAAATGCATGAGCAAAAAGGCATTCTGATTTGACTGAAAAGTAATCCACTCTTGGTGTATAGTAGATTAAATCGTCATTTCTAAATGTGGGCTTTGACAGCCCAGCTGTCAACCAGATCAATTGCTAACAATATATATAGTGGACTTTGAGTCTGCCCCTTTCAACCACTGGTTTTCTTCAACAGCCTCTTTCAGCTCTTGGACTAAGGATTTGTCAATCACTTCTTAGCTGGGTCCAGTGGACTATTCATTTCTCACCTAAAAAAAATCACTGTTTGGATGTGCCCTTCTGCCACCACTTGAGTATTTGCATCGAACTATATCAGAGACTTTTTTTAACTATAACCCTCTTGGTCTTCTCCTGCCGGCTCCTTCTTTCCCTCCAATGTGCTAAAGGGTGGATTAGCACATTAAACCTGGATTTATTGACTTAATCCGGTACATCAGTCAGCCAGTTAATAGAAATGCATACAGACTGAGGGACTAAACCCTGTTGATGACGATATGCCATGAAAAGCTACGTGGTCATCTGACATACAGGATCAAGTCCGTCCCGAGGCACATATCATGTTCAGAGCAGAATGGATGCTTTCTGGTATTAATATATGGAATTAACTTGAGAAAATCCATGGGCACAAGGTTTTTGAGCGAAACCTGTTGGATAAACAAGCTATGGATATAACTATCAACTGATCTCTTTTTATTCCACTATACATCAAGTTTGATTCATTTTTATTCAAACCAGAGTGCATTGTGGCTTCTGTGGCAGTCGATACAATCCTCGATAGGGCCATCTAAACTATAGCAAAGGAAGCTCCGATGCACAAATCCGTTTCTGCCATGCATGTAAAAAGATATCACCCGACAGAGCAGGAGGGTAGACAGGTGTTCTTTAATGCCGTGGTAATAACAGATGCCTCTTAGAGGGGTCAGAGTGACGTAGGTGCTCGTCATAGACAGGTATTCCGCATGCATGAAAGATGCACAGATTCTCAAGAGATAACGGCACACGGATGCCGCGTACAGCGGGGAGAGGCAGGTGTGGGCTGCAGTTTCTAGGTACCAGTGTGTGAGAGAAGTCGTAAACGGACGTCCCCTCTGACTGTGACAGCTAGATACCCGAGTCTGCCAATAGACGGATGTGTCCCCCCGTGAGGGCATGTGTCGGAATGGCCTCTGCCATTGGCTATCCAAAGACCTGTACCCTCCTTACCTCCTGCGCCCGCACAGTTCGGTGCTTGTCTGCGGGGATCCCCAGGTCTCTCGATGCTGTCACCGTCTCCGCTGCTGCTTTCCCTGGATGTCACGGCTCTGCGGCCCGTTTTGCCCAGTTTCTCCCAGAGCTGCTCGCGGTACCTCTCCAGGGGTGCTCCCGGGTAGTGTCCGCCCCTTACCGCGCTTTCCCCACGGACCAGTGTTCATTCAGCCCCAGGGCCCGCACTCCACAACGCCTCTCTCCGGAGCTCCATTGCTCAGGCGCTCTTCCTCTCCATAGCCCAAAGTTACGTCTTTTGTTAGGGCTGAGACAGGGATCGCGTGGGGCCAGTAAATGCAATACGTCAGTATCCGACTACGGCCCTAGAGCCTGGATTTAAAGGGCACAGTCTCGACTCTCTCACGGTAGGGTCTCTCCTCCTCCGCCCCTTCTACAGTGTCCAATGCTGGCCGTCTCTCTCCTGTTCTGCGCAGCTCCTGGTGCTTTCTCTTCGGGCTGAGCGAGGAGGAGGAGCAACGGGAGGGTGGGCCATCTGATGACAGCCCATTCCAGCTGTTCCAGGAGCTGCGGCTGCAAGCCCACGAGTCCATGTGAAGGCACTACATAGTGGCAGGCAAAGTAAAGACCCCGGTCCCCGACACCATGCAAGGGCGCCAGGCAGACTCCGCAAGGGGTTCAGACAGCGATCTCAAAAAAGTGCCAGATTTACTGGAGAGCTCCATACACAGGGTTAGACTAGAGAGGGAGACATCCTTTACCAAGTAGCTTTTACCACGCAGGACTTTTACCACGCACTCTTTACCATGCAGGTAAGTACCACGCAGGTAAGTATTTTTAACCTTTACCACGCAGTACTTTACCACGCAGGGAAGTATTTTTTATTGTTTAAATAACATGATTTTTTAATGTCATTTTATAAAATGGGGTACGTGTAAGTAGAGGTAAAAGCAGGCAAAGGGGCGTAACAGAGGCCCCTGTAATGCAGAGGGGTCCCACAGCTTTCAGGTCGGATGGGGGCCCCCCTTAAGCACAGGCCCCCTCAAAAATTGTCATGTTGCTGATTGTGACAGGCCTCTTTTTGATTCGCATCAGAGGCAGTGAGTGGGGGCCTAGTGACCAGTATGCCCTCTGCTTTCTGTAGAAGGGAAATAACTCCACAACTCATGCCCTGACTGTGCACCTGCATAACAAGAGTCATATGTTCTGGGGAACTACCATCACTCTGGCACTACGAGGTGTTGGCTCAGGAGGGCCTCGTGGGCAGAAGAAGGTGCAGCAGGAGGTGCGAGCCAGAGGCCAGAACGGTGCCAGAGAACACAACATGCATCAGTGAATGATGTGGGAACGGTGCCAGAGAGCACGACATGCAGGGCCAGTCCTAGGGTTTGTGGGGCCCTGGTCAGAGTAGGAACATGCAAGGCCCCTCTAAGATGTGACATCACAGGAAGTGACATCACAGGAAGGGGCATCAATTGAACATTAATGTTCTGGAATTGTTGCTGCAGCTTTGCAAGAAACTAACTACCTATTGTGTATATCACGAAAATGGCTAAAAATATAAATAATAATCCTAATAAAATAAGTATATAAAGTTTAAAGCTGTATTACGTGGAAATACAGTGCATTAATCAAACTGGCTAAGAAAGCTAGCCTAGGTCTCTCCAAAACTGTTATGATTGCTACAATGTTCACTAATTGTTTCCAGATTAGGGCATAATTAAAATTCCAAGACAGATTGTCCCAGAACTATACAGCGGGACTTCAAGTGACTCCCCAGCCCTCCCTCTATGCTAGTGAAGTTCAAGATAAGGTATTTGGATTACAGCAGGCATGGGGGATCAACACAAACAGATACATGCTAGATTGAGTGAGTGACCTGCAAGATCTGCAGCACACAACAGAAAGCACAGATTCCCACATATAAGAAGAGGAGACAGCACAAATGTCATGCACAGGTGGGGTGGCTAATATATTGGCAGGCAGAAGCACCAAAGGCTGGACCACACTGAGTGCATAAACACAGTAATTACTCTCAAACTCAATTTTTAAGAGATGCAAAGAGCTGAACTAACAAAGATATACAGAAGAGATGGCTAAAAGGGAAAACAGTTTGTGGTAAGTGAAAAAAAGACTGCCAAAGCTATACTGGGATCCAGTCACTAAAGAGATACATTAAAGCAACACAACAGGACTTACTATAGTAGAATCTGTGCAGTTTACAGCTATATGGAAAGGAATCATAGCAATGTGGAATAGGTACGCTGGGGAGGTGTTGCTTGGCTCGCAAAATAACGCTAATGTAAGACTGGAGACTTATAGTTTAAAAAAATTAAGTCAAATGTCCTTAATAACTGAGAAGACACTTGCCAAAAATTCAGTGGGACCAGAACAATGCCACTCAACTCATTTAAGAAGAAATAATCAAATTGTGCCTTCCCTCAGGTAAACCCACTGGATCTTGGTTAATGAGATATTTGAATGCAAGACCCTTGCATGACCATTTCCATCATACACAAGTCACGCCCCAGGTAGCTAACCAAGCACGGTTGGTCTACCAACCTCCAATGCTAGATCTGCCTACCTAAACCTACTGGCTACCTACGCAACCAAGCTGTTTTTGGTAGATCACTCCATATGCATTGATGTACTCTACAGAATGCCCCCTTGTTTCTCAGCTGCCAAACACTCCACAGCTCCATCTCCTGTACACTACCATCTGCTCCTCATCTCCCACAGTAGGCCAATTCTAACTGTGCTCCTGAAATGCAGTCATGTCCTCAGGCCTTGCTGCCACTCCCAAGGTTTGGGATTATATGTTATGGGAGTAGGCGCACATCAGACTTTCCTTGCCCAGGCCGGCCCATTGTCATTCTGCATATGACAAAGAGCAGGCTGGCTATGTGAGCACGGTCAGGTTGCACACGAACCCTAAGACTATATCATCCTTTTGGATTGTGCACGAGTGGCCATGCCAGCCCAAGCAAGGAGCTCAGTTTACCCACAGTAATAAAAAAAATCATCTCACCACGTGGCCAAGCGATAGGCCCATCAGTTAAATGTGAATTCTCTGTCCTTACTACTTGAATACAGGCCCTTCCTTGGGCCTCGCAGCACTTAAGTTTCGCAGGGTGAAATACTGTCCATTATCACTTTGCAGTACACTTTGCACACACAGAGATATTGTAAGACGTTTGTTGGGTATTGGGGGCTAGTAGTCACAGAACACAGTTTTTGTTGTTTCATTCCATTACCACCTGATCTGTATCAGTCTATTTTAAAAGACATTAGCTAGACTGGCTGGACAAGGTGCTTATCAGGTATGATTAAAGTAGCATGCTGTATTGACTTCCAATATCTTTATCACCTCTGGGAGTAAGCTTTGACTGCTCGCTATTGCCACTGTTGAAGAGACAAGTTCCAAAAGGAATAACTCTTAAACAAATTAAATGACGGTATCCTCCACCGATGCTGCCAATTAATCACCCATTGCCTCTGACCCAAAGAAAAGGTCTCACAATATACTTCAGCTTTTTTCCTTTTACAGAAAAATATTGTGGGACATTTGAGAAAAAGGTATCAAAGAGATGTCAGAAAATGCGGAGACGTTGTGAGCCTGCTGAAAGTTTTTTGAGCAGAGAAAGAACCACAGCTTGTTTATTTTTTACATTGGTTGGGATATATGAGGAGGCAAGCAAGATATTGCAAAGGGAGTTCAGGACAAGAGCTATGATCACTAGATCTCGGGTCAGGACATGGGCTGGAAAGTGTCCCACTGGGACTGAGATTTAATAGAAAGGTCAATAGGTGTAATAGAGTACACAGAGCAGGCTGAATTCAGCAGACATATTGAGGAATACATTTTTGAGAAGTCTATTAGGGGTCCCCCAAAGTATACCCTCTGAAATTGTCCATGAGGAACTAGGTATAGACTTCCTCACCGACCAGCTACGCCTTGGCCCTTTAAAGCTTTGGAACCTGATTTGGTTAAAGGAGGAACTTAGTTTTAGCAGATTAATTGAGCAAGACTGTTTAAATTTGGAAAACCCTTCCTGATCCTGTGGCTGGCATATGTGGCTGGTAACCTGCGGGCCTTGGGGACGTCCGATCTGTTTGATAATCTGCATTAACACGTTCTGTGGGCAAAAAGGCAGTGTTATCGCTTAGGGAACAAGCATTTGCAATGCAACCGGTATCGCCTTTGGGGCCATGCAGCATATTTTCTGCAGCTGGGGGCCAGTAGCGGTTCCACAGGGATGCAGGGAAGCAAAACAGTGTGTCTCCAATGGAGGACCAGCTGTGTGCAAAATGCCATATATTGAAGGATTGGTTAAATTAATAAGGTAATAATGCCCTAAAATTAAAGGGAGGGGGTGTTAAAGCCATATCTGAATTGAGAGACCAATGGCCCATGCTACTTGCTTCATGCTAGTGCATAAAATACAGATAAATACCTTTCAGTTAGAAATTTAGCTTTTTCATTCTTCTCTAGTTTTGCATGTGTATGTATGTATGCATGCATAGGTATATATAAAGCGCAAAGCTAGCTGCAGTGCAATGGAGTTTTGAGTAAGGGTGGGAGTCCTGAGTTAAGATTCAGAATTGTTTACAGTCACGCAGAATGTTCGAAGGTAGCAAAACCTATATTTACTGAAGAGGTAGATTTTCAGATCATTTCTGTGCTGTAGCAGGATTGGAACAGTTCTGATGTTGATGGGGATGTTGGTTCAAAACCTGGGAGCCTAGATGGAGCAAGTTACTCTTCTGCTTTTCCCTCTTCTTTTTGCAGTCCAATCTTTGATACCCCCGTTTCTTATTTGCATTTTCCTGACCACTATACAAAAAGCAACAGTACATCATTTTCTGCTCTCTGCTCAAACCCAAGCAGACCTCAAGGCCCCCTGAGGTCTCCATCTCGACAGGGCATAAGCAACGCACAGTCTATGGACCGTGGCTATGGAATGCAAGACTTGCTTTTTATGAATTTCCCTTTTTATCCAAAACTCAGAGTCAAAAGCTCCTTGACATAGTTTATTTAGTTTATCACGCAACTGTACAGATTTATTCTGAAGTTACCACTTGATGTTCTTTCTTAATTCCTGAAGCTGACTTTACACACAGGTGATAGATAGCTTGTTTGCACTACACCTGCTGCACTTATGAAAGTGCAGAAATGCAATCACTCTTCTCAAACGCTGTCAAATTGTTGAGGACTGTCAACAAATTCAAGGATGCAGATAACTGAAATGTCAGAATCATTGAGGATTCCCACTGCCATGTGTGTGTGTCTGAGAACACGGTCCTGGGCACACGTAATTAGGATACAACAATGGTTGAAGAGTCTCGTATTGTGACAATATCTGTGATCGACACCAGTGTAATATTCAGATGTGTTTAATGATGCAACAACGAAAAACAACTAGCCAACACGTGTTTCGTCACATAAGGGAACTATCCCGTGACTTCTTCAGGGCTGTGTGGCGCTGCAGAGTGACAAGACGGTCTCGCGAGGCCGGTGATAATTCCAACCCGGCCAGGCGGTCAATGAGGGCCAAACGGTCCACGTTGCAACGTTGCAGATCCTGCTGGGAGGGGAGCTCAATCTGGTTGACCCCTGCGGGTAAGGCTGTGGGGAGGGCTGTGTGGCCCCTGATTTCAAGCGGACCTCAATGAGGGAATAAAACATCAAGATGCGACGTGTAGAAGCCTCGGTGTTACAAACGAGAGTGTATGAGTGGCCGTGAGGAATGGTAATCAGAGCCGTCCAGTGTCTAGAGCAAGTGAGTAGGCGGATGCGCCGTATTAATGGAAATGATCTCAAGTCAGATTGATGAAGGGGAGGAGACACTGGTACCGTGTCGCTTTCCGGATGCGTGTGTGTCTGTCTGAGGTGTTTATAAGTTGTGCCTCAAAAAAAGAACAGGGAAGCAGGGGGATTTTCTTAATTGAAGGGACAGGCCAGAGAGCAAACCGCTGTTTGCACATATGTCCTAATTATACGTTTGTCCGTAAAGTTCAATCTTCGGTTTTTCACCTGACAAATTAAGGCAGGTCAAGCCTGCAGAAATGTAACGGATGAAATATGCCCTTTAGACACTTGGACTTGAAGATTTTATTGCCTGCAAGCACCAAAATCGACGTTTGCTACTTTCGGGTCAGCATTCTTAATTTTCGTTTATCGCATCCAATATATAAAGATTCATAGGGTATCGTTATTTATAGTGGCGGTTTAAAAAAAAGCAATTACATATTTATTAATTGAGAATTCTTACTATGTGCTATTTGAGAATATCTTACCTAATCAATGCATAACATACCAGTAAAACAAGTAAAGAAATATCAGTATTTTAGTAAGTAGTTTAAATAAGAACGACATTGTTTGGAAGGCTGCAACATAAACGACCACGTTAAAACAAAACTCTGGACAGAATTGTGTAAGGTGTCGTTGAGAGCATGTGATGACGCACCTGCTTATCTCTGCGCTCACTTGAGAGGGTAAAACGTAGCAGTTCCCCAAATTAGAAGCACGTCCCAACTCTCATTACTGCACACCGAGATTTGCAAGGCGGTCAAAAATATTCATGGTCAGATTTACAATTGGGAGAAAAGCCGGCTTATTTAACACGGCCAGCCTGAAATAAACTGAATTAATGTCAAATAGAAGGTGTGTTTGCAGAATCCGTTTGCTGGGCAGCGAGCCTGAAAGTGGCGAAAGCGGGTGTAGGGCAGCTAGCTAGCTGCAGGAGCACTGGCTGCAACCGGAGTTGAGGTAGTGCCATGTGTGCTGTAGAGGTGCAGGCGGCGAGGGCTGCCTCAACATAGAAAAAACAAACAAAAAAACCACAAACACTATAAAGCCGACACCGCGTCTAATGAAAGTTAAACATAAAGAGTGGCTAAAGGCACGACCTCCATACTTACAAATAAAGCGCGTGTGACTCGAGAATTAAAGTAAAACATTGCACACAAGACATTTTCCATATCTAGTGCAGACAAAACAAGAATAAAAGTTAAACATCAAGCGTGGCGAAAGGTGCGGCCGCCATAATTACAGTTAAAGCGCTGCGATACACCAAAATTAAAAGTAAAACATCGCGCACAGGACATTTTCCATATCCAGTGCAGATAAAACAAAGAACATAACACAAGAATAAAAGTTTGTTTGTCCGCATATGCCCTTAAGGTGCAAAGACTTGCCGTACACCTTATCACAGCCCTGGGCGTGGCAGTGGTGCCGCTTGGCTGGAGTGCTCGGGAGCGCGATGCCGTGAAGGGGCATACCGGAAGCTGGGGTTGGCGGCCCTTCGGACAGGGTGGTGCAGCCGCTGTCCAGGTTGCCGGCCAAGGAGGCTGCACTGTAATAAAATATTAACACGGTACGTCCCAACTAAACAACAAGTCCGGAAACATTAAGCACACAGTAAATAATTAAAGAAAAACACAATCGAGTCTCACTGAAAGGCAGCCAAAAAAAAAAGCAGTGAGAAGTACTTACAAAGACGGTGCAGCTCGGAGAGGCAAGGTGGGAGGGAACCAAGCGGTGTATACAGCTACAATGCCCATACAGGAGGAGGGAGGAGGGGCCATCACACGCTGAACAGTGTGATGGCCAAACAAAACCTTCTCTGAATGAAATCGCCAGCAAGGGAGCTAAGCCCACAAAGGAGGGACCTTTAAACAAATGCACCAATAACAGGCCAGCATTTGTAAATGACACACATAACAGCCAATGGCAATTGGTGGGTTTTCCAGAGCCCCTAGAAGAGGATACAACAGGTCGATCATGCTCGACCTAAAAATGGGCGTCAGAGCATGAGGATTTAGCATTAACAAAACAGTCTATGTGGCATGCAATTTCAGTACAAACTGTCAGTAACATAGAACCATATCTAACCTGGAACATAACACGCCATCAACGTCGTCTGTTGACCTATTTCAGGTTGAACCTATTTCCTCGCCTTATCCCTTCTAATCACAGTTGTTTCTCGTATCTGAACCTGTCCCGTTGTAATTGTGATAATACAACGATTAATAATACTTTACATGTCACTATGTCAATATAATAATCTGCAGCATAAATTTCTATTTCTAATTTTAAAGTCAATTAATTTTTCTCAAGTCAGGCCCGCTTTATTGTTTTGACAGCTTTTAAATTCCCCATTTGTCGAATAAAGTATATTGATGATGATGATATTGAGGATGGATCAGGATTGCAACTCTTTGTGAAGGATGGCACATTAATCTCAAAACCAAGACTTTTTTGACATTTTTAACAGGAAAATAAAGAGATAGGGAATTGTAAACTTTGGCAGAAGGCTCAACGCACTTAGCACACACACTGGTTCAACAACATTTTTATCTCTTCTCCAGCCTCTTACTTTTTTTTCTGATTCTGCACAATAACATCCACCTTACCCCTCCAGGCACTACTTTTCACCTCTTCTCTTGCCCAGCCAATTACTTACTCTTGCTGCTTCAGCTCCCTCTGATATCCACTCTACCCATCATTATTTCCTGTTCACTTATCTCTCCCCAAGCATATAACTTTCTCTCTTTGATTATGCCACTCTCACATCCATCTTTCCCCTCAATGCTCTACTTCTTTCCTTTCATCATCCCACCCAGCTTCTCATCTTCTCTTGCCTCAACTTTCTTGCAGGTTCTACCACCTTTTCATCAATCTCTCCCTTTTTCCCAGTCTCTTCTTGCTAGTTCTACCACTCTTACATTCGCATCTTCCCTCCATATGCTTCTCTTTACCACTCTTCTCCCCCTAGCCTCTCACCTTATTTCAGCTGTTCTCTTCCTTTACATCAATCTCTCCTCTTCCAGACTCAGACTCTCCAAAGATTTTTTTACTTTTTTGCATAGATTCTGCCCTTCCTAGCATTACTCTGAGGGCAAGCCACTGAAAACTTGAGCCAGAGGCCTGGCTCTGCTCAGCTCAAGATCCTCTTGAAACCTCGAGCCCATATTGAGCCGAACTTTCACAGGAGGCAACGTGGCCTAGTGGCTACAGCTGCCCACCATGCATCTTGGGGAGCCAGGCTTCAGTCCGGGTCTTGGCTCAGCATCCTGTGAATCCAGACAAATCTCTGTGCTGGAAAAAAATGACTGCTGTCTATGTCTGTTTTGAAGCACTCTTATGTCCATGGTTAACATTTGTGCTATGTAAAACTGCTAAAAATGCAATGTGGACCCTGCCTATCACCAATACTTTAATCTCATGCTCCAAGAATTAAAGATGAAGCGTTAAGCTTTAATGCCATAAAGAGATACCCATGTAGCGGCCGAATGGCACAGTTAGAAATCGGAAAATCTAGGATCAGTCTCGGCTTTCCTGCTTGACCAAATTGCGTGAACCTCGGCAAATGATTTATTTCGCCAACCTCCATTTTGTTCATTATCACACATCAGAGCACATTCAAATACTTGCAGTCAGGGTGAGTGCTATACAACACCTCTTGAGTTTGATGTAATAGACTATAATTTTGATGCATGCTTAATAAGACTGTAGCCTACATATACGGTACACATGAACCCTGAAATGCCTCTTAGCCAGGCCACTGGAATTATTTGATTTTGCACTCTCTGCATTTTCCACATAATTATGGGTTTGCCGCATAAGCCATCTGCTGCATAATCTGCATCTTTTAACAAAAAAAATATTTTGTTTCTAGCTCAAACAAATTAAACGTTACTAAAAATGCAGCAACACTTGTTGCAGCATTGTGGAAAGCCCTTCCCAAAGGTTAACTGGTTATCTTTCTGTTGCTTATTGCTGTATTTAGGTGAATGACAAAATCATGAGGTAATACTATCACAAATATTTTCTGCATTATGCACACATAATTTGCCTTTTCTTGCCACATAAGTTAGTAAACCCTTCCACCTAATTTGTTCCTTTCTTGACACATAATTCCAGCGGCCCTGCTCTTAGTTCACTAATACCATGATCATCAGGGCAGGGGCAGCAATGTTTCTCAGTTCATGTTTAAAAACTTCACTTTTACTAAATACATCTAAATCCAGTGATATAACTCCATGTACTAAGGTAAAACATTTCTTTGTGTTAAAGAAATGTGTTTTTTAGAATGTTGATGATGCTTGAGTCCCTTTCCTCCATCCTAGGTGATGGGGCATGATTCTTTCTTTTGTTGTGAGCCCTGCAGGACACCTTGCTTTACATTCACACTGGGGCAGGGCTCACTTCACACCTAACAACACTTCAAGTACCCATCTAATCGCTGTTATGCAGATGCAGCGATTAGATTTCTGAAGCCCTTTCAGCCCATGGCTGCGGGGCAGTGGAGGGGCCCCCTCCCTCGCGCCACGCAGCTCTGAACCACTGCTGCTAAATGGGCCTCGTAACATTGAAGTTTTTTGAAAGGCAGGGTTGGGCCCTTAGTTGTGAGCAGAAGCGGGGCCCTGTGCAGCTGCCCACACTGCCCATGCCTAGCACCTGCCCTGACGACATGCAACGCAGCATGTGGGAACATTGTCAGAGAGCAAAGGATGCGTCAGACCATGACGCAATGATGGCAGAAAGCAGAACATGCATTAAGCATGAGGTGGGAACTGTGCCAGAGAGCACAACACGAAATTACAATATATGGGAAGATTGTCAGAGAGCATAGTATTGATCAGGGCATTATGTGGGTACAGTTTCGAGAAGCACAACATGCATCATAGTATGATGAGAGAGCACAACATGCATGATGTGGTAGTAATGCAGCATGAAATGAGAGTCGTAGCTATCACTGGTGCAGCAGGTGCGGTGACACCGGGGCCCAGAGATGCGAGGGGCCCATTTTACCCCAGTTAGTGGCTGTTTTGTTTAACATAATACCAGAGGATGGGGCTCAGTTTCCTTCCTCCCATTAGGGCACAGGACACCTTTGCTACACCACTGTGAGGGATGAATGTTGTCAGAGAACACAGCATGAGGAGGAAACAGAGAACACAGCATGAGGAGGAAACAGTGGCAGAGAGCTTTCCATCCACCAGCGCGTGAGGCGGAAACGGTGCAAGACAGGAAGTACGACATGCATTAGAGCATGAGGACAGAGATGGGAATGGTGCCGGAGGCCACAATATGCATCAGATCATAAGGTGATGTTTATTTGTTATTCCAGTTCTAGTGCAATCGTAACCTGCTTACGCCCTGCTGGAATAAAAACACTGACATATCTATGATCTCTGGCGACGGTTCAATTCCAGTCAGCCTGACATGTAAGATGTTCAAAGAAGCGATAGGTAAGGGATGATGCTGTGCTTGGCATGGAGACCTATAGTGTTAGGCCTCCCATGAGTTGTCCTTATGTCCTTTACTAGCTGTTATTGAGTAATATATGTAGCCGTCTAAGGCCACATCTGTTTCTGCTATGTCTCTGAAAGCAAAAGACACACAGATGATGGACGGAATGCAGAGCAAATCAAATATTCACCCCCAGTCAAGACATCGGGGTTAAATCCGGATCACTGACAAAATATCGAAGGTCAAAAAATCGACCTACAAAAATATCGCAACAAAAATATCGATGTCAATAATATCGAAATCCTATCTACAACATGGTAAGTACAAAAATATCGAAAAAAATATTGATGTCAAAAATATCGTTATCAAAAATATCGTTTTTTTTGTTGTTAAAAATAATATGTAAAATAAACTAAATAATACTTATAATTAAAATAAACATAGTTAAAAATATTTTATAATTTTTAAAATTAATAAGTAACATATATAATTAAATAAAACATTAATTAAACATATACATATAATATATAATATATATTCTTACTTAGGGGCCCATTACGATGTCGGGCGGAAGCACAACCGCCGTGCTTGGCGGATGCAAAAAGCACCAGTTACCGCCGGCACGCAGCAGTCCACACGCCCGCCCAACTACGATGCGAAAAGTAGGCCAAACACCGCCGGCAAGCCAGCAACACCGTCCGCCATCAAAGTGCGCCCGTACACGTAGCGGCGCAGCCTAACTGACACACACCGTCCGACGAAACACGTCCCGCCCGGCGCATAAATTACGATGCCGCAAACAAACGGCTCCCACGGCCAAGAGATACCGTACGACAAACCGAAGCGGTAACACGGATGCCGAGCACGGACAACGAAGAAGCGGCTCCCCGAGCATGAATCCAGCACTGCAGGCCCTCCCCATGCTCCTGCTGATGCACCACCAAGGACGCAACGTACCGCGGAGACGCAGGTAGGCACACACACAACAAGTGCACGCAAACAGCGCACACAGTGCAAGGGAGGAAAAAGCGGACAACCCCCCACCAGCGCGTGTACACAACACATCCACCATCGCATCCACATATGACACACAGGCCAAATCGTAACATCGCAGAACACATGTGTACACACCACCTGGGACTAGGAACCAACCACCCCGTCACGGCCCCAAAGCGGCGATGACGCCGCCACACATGCGCACAACGCAGAGGCCAACCGCAGCGCCATGCATGCGTCGCACACAGACACAGGGACACAACCAAGCAGCACACACATCAGCCCCACCCCGAACGCACATGACACGTGACAGGCCGGCCACAGACATGTCCCCAACGCCCAATTCACGGACAACACCCAACGCCACACAACCGACGCACACATGTCAGTGAAGACACGCAACAGCAGGACACACCCCAGTGTAACAAACATGGCGTAGCACACAGCGGCGGCAACACCAACTAGGAGAAGCAGGGCCCTTCGGGAAGAGGAACGCCAGTACCACACAGAAACACCCATACCACCCTGCACATATGAACAAGACATATAAAACGGAACACCAAAGAGCCCGGGACCGACAACAGGTGGCCCAAGAATAACATCCACACACAAGGCCCAACGCAGAGCGGAAAGGCAGCCTGCCGCCCACACAAGGGAGAGCAGACAGCACTGAATGACCTTCCATTCCAACTCCGAAACCACAGCCCTACGACAGAAGCCGGTGAATACAGCCATTGTCCAAGAATAGACCAACACAGGCATGCCGAGGAGACCGACCACAGGGCAGATAGCGCATATCACAGAAGCACACAACGGACGGGGAAGAAAGAAGAAAATACTCCCCCATGTCGGCCACATGCAAGTTAATTGGAAGGAGTCACACAGCACTGACCTTGAACTGTCTGAGAAGCATGTGGGAAGAGGGCCCGTGTCCTCCAAACAAGCCAACAGAACACAAGTCCTGTCTCCCTACGACTACACAGAGCTCACAGCAACCCCGGAGCGTGCACATTGCAGACTGCACACACAGCCGGAGCACGCCACCTCAACGAACCGCTGCGAAATGGCAACCGCAACACACCTACCCAACTACGCCGAACAGCTCAAGCTGTACAAAACCAACCTGTGCCATACATTGGGATGCGATCTCCTGTCCCTGCTGAACGTAAGTTACCGACTGACTTACCGCATCACATTGTTCAGCTGCGTCATGCCCGTCTTCTACTGTCGGAGGTGTCCCTACCAGCATCCCGTCGAGATATGCCTCTCCAACCCGGCATGTCTGAAGGCGGACCTGCTACCACTACTCCTCCCTCTGGACGCACACGACAGGGCCTGCTCTGCCTATGGGGGCATGGCGTATGTGGCCAACATCGCACCCGCACTGAAATGGGACCACTGTGCCTCCACACGACGGATCATCGATAACAGCTACATCGAATGTCACCCAGCATGCCCCATCATGGTCCTCCAAGGGACAACTTACGAACAACACCTTGACAGCCACCATCCGCTTCATTGGCTGGCAAACATGTACACCACCAATGACATGGAAGCCCTGCTGGACGGCATTGCATACCTGACA